>JAUNZM010001462.1:0-95960 GCA_033459285.1 Clamator glandarius
AGCTGCTGGTGCTGCATCTCCTGCTGCATCTGCTGCTGCATCTCCTGCTTCTGCAGCTCATACCACATCTCCTGCTGCTGCATCTCCTGCTTCTGCATATCTCGCTGCATCTCCTGCTGCTGCATCACCTGCTGCTGAATCTCCTGCATCTTTTGCTGCATCTGCTGTAGATTCGCCTACAGGTGCATCTCCTACTGCTGCATCTCCTGCTGATGGATGTCCTCGTGAATCTCCTGATGCTGGATCTGCTTCTGCCTCTCCTGCTGCTGCATCTCCTGCTTCATCTCCTTTTGCTGCATATATTGCTGCTGCATCTACTGCTGCTTGGCCTGCTGCTGTATCTCCTGCTCCATTTCCTTCTGGGGCATCTCCTGCTGCATCTCCTTCTGCACCTCCTGCTGCTCCAGCTGCTGCATCTGCATCATCAGGATATTCTGAAGGAGATGCAGCAACAGGAGGTGCAGCAGCAGGAGATGCAACCACAGCACTGCGGCGGCAGATTCAGCTGCAGGAGATGCAGCCGTAGGAGAGGCAGCAGGATTTTCAGCAGGAGATACAGCAGAAGGAGATGCAGCAGGAAATGCAGTAGCAGATGCAGCAGAAGGAAGTGTAGCAGCAGAAGATGTAGCAGGATATGCAGCAGCAGTAGATGAAACAGACCATAAAGCAGCAGGATATGCAGAAGCAGGAGAATCAGCAGCAGGGGATGCAGCAGCAGAATCAGCAGCAGATTCAGCAGGAAATGTAGCTACAGTAGATGCAGAAGCAGGAGATGCAGCAGAAGATGCATCAGCATGAGATGAATCAGAAGACAGAGCAGCAGGATATGCAGCAGGAGATGCATCAGCAGGAAATGCACCAGCAGAGGCAGCAGCAGAAGATGCAGCGGGAGATATAGAAAAAACTGAGGAAGCAGGAGCAGCTCCTGTTACTTGATGTCCTCCTGCATCTCCTGATGCTGCATCTGCTGCTTCATCTCCTGCTTCTGTACCTCCTGCTGCTACATCTCCCGATGCATCCTCTGCTCATGCATCTGCAGAAGCATCTCCTGATGCACCATTTCCCGTTGCATCTGCTGCTCCATCCCCTGCTGCATCTCTTTCTGCTCCATCTGGTGCATATGCTGTTGCATTTGCTGCTGCTTCATCTACTGCTGCATCTCCTGCTGCTGCATCTCCTTCTGAAGTTTCTGCTGAATCTACTGCTGAATATGCACCCCGCTGCTGCATCTCCTGCTGCTGCATCTCCGGCTTCATATCCTACTGCATCTCCTCCTGCAGCAAATCTTGCTGCATTTCCTTCTGCTGCATCTTCTGCTGCATCATATGCTGCAGCATCTTCTGCTGCTGCAGCTCCTACTGAATCTGCATCTGCTGCTGCATTTGCTGCTGCAACTATTGCTGCTGCATCTGCTGCCTCTGCAGCTGCAGCTGCATCATCTGCTGCATCATCTGCTGCTGCATTACCTCCTGCTGCATATTCTGCTGCATTTTAGCTGCTGCATCTCCTTAATCTGTCGCACCATTTGCTGCTACTCCATGTACAGCTGCATCTCCTGCTACATTTGCTGCTGCTGCATCTCCTTCTACTTGATGTCCTCTTGCATCTCCTGATGCTGCATCTGCTGCTTCATCTCCTGGTGCTGTATAGCCTGCTGCTTCATCTCCTGCTGCATCCTCTGCGGATGCATCTGCGGATGCATGTGCTGAAGCATCTCCATTTTTTGCTGCATCTGCTGCTCAATCTTCTACGGATGCATCTAGTGCTTCTGCATTTCAGCCTGCATATCCTGTTGAAGGCATCTGCGGCTGCATCTCCTGCTGCTACATCTCCTGATGAATCTCCTTCTATATCTCCTGCTGCATCTCCGCCTGCCTTTTGTACTGAATCTCCTGCTGCAGAATCTCACACGGAATTTCCTGCTGCACAATCTGCTGATGCATTTCCTTCTGATGCATCTCCTGCTGAATCTCCTGATGCTGCATCTCCTCCTGCTGAATCTCCCGCCTCTTCATCTCCTGGTCCTGCAACTCCTGCTGAATCTGATGCTGCACCTGGTGCGGCTGCATCTTTTTTCCCTGCATCTCCTGCTGCTGCATCTCTGGCTGATTTCCTGCTGCATTTCCTTCTCTTGAATCTCCTGCTGCATATCCTGGTGCATCACCTGCTGAATATGCATCTCCTGCTCATCTCCTGCTGATACACCTCATGCAGCTGCATCTGCTGCTGCATATCCTGCTGCATCTGCTGTTGCCAAATCTCTTGCTGTTGCATATCCTACTGAATTTCCAGCTAAATCTCCTGCTGATGCAATTCCTGAAGCATCTCATCCTGCATCCTTTGCTGCTGCATCTGCTTCTGGTTCTGGTGATGCTACATCTCCAGCTGCATCTGCTGCTCTATCTCCTGCTGCATATGGTTCTGCATGTTCTGCTACAAATGGTTCTGCATCTTCTGCTGCATATGGTGTTGCAACTCCTGCTGCTGGTGCATCTCCTGCCTCATATCCTGCTGCTGTGTCTCCTGCTGATGTATGTTTTGCTGCATCTGCTGCTGATGCATGTCCTGCTGTAACTCCTGCTTCTGCATCTACTTTTCCTGCATCTACTGCTGAATCAATTCCTGCTGTTTGTCTTATACATCTCCTTCTACTGCATATACTGCTGCATCTCTTGCTGCTGTACCTCCTCCTACTGCATCTCCTGTTCCATCTCTTCAAGCTGCATCTCCTGCTGAATGTCCTACTGCATCTCCTGCTGCTATATCTCCTGCTGTTTCATATCCTGCTACTGCATCTCCTCATGAATCTCCTGCTGCGTCATCTCTTGATCCATGTCCTTCTGCTGCATCTCCTGTTTCTGCATCTCATTTTGCTTCGTCTGCTGCTGTGTCTCCTGCTGTATCTCATGTTACACTTTCTATTGAAGCATATCCTGCTTCATCTCCTTCTGCTGCATATCTTGCTGCTTCATCTCGTTCTGCATCTCCTGCTGCATCTCCTTGAGCCTCACCTGCTGAATCTCCTTCTGCATCACCTGCAGATGCATCTCCTGCTGCTGCATATTCATCTGCATTTCCTGCTGCAGCTCTTTATGAATCTACTACTGCTGCATCTGCTGAATTTGCTGCTACCTCTGCTGCTGCTTCATCTACTGCTGCATCTCCTGATAGATCTCCTGCTGCTGCATCTCCTGCTGATGCATCTCCTGCTGCTGCATCTGATGCTGCTTTCTATCCTGCTGCATGTACTGCCGATGAATCTGTTGCTATATTTCCTTCTGCTGCATCTTCTCTTCATCTACTACTCTGCATTTCCTGCTGCTGCATCACCTCCTTCTGCATCTCCGGCTGAATCGCCTGTAGCATCTCCTGCTTCTTCACCTCCTGCTGGTACATCTCCAACAGCATATGCTGTTGCTGCATCTCCTGTTACTTCTGCTGCTGCTGCATTCTCTGCTGCATCTCCTGATTCTGCAACTCCTTATGCATCTCCTGCTATTAAATCCGCTGCTGCTGCATTTCCTTCTGCATCTCCTGATGCTGCAACTCCTTGTGCATCTCCTAATGCAACTCATTTCTTGATGCATCTCCTGCTGCATTTCCTGCTGATACATCTGCTGCATCTGCTGCAGTATTTCCTGTTGAACTATCTGCTGATCCTGCATCTACGGCTGAATTTCCTGCTGCATCTGCTGCTGCTTCATCTCCTGCCAAATCTCCTGCTACATATCCTGCTGCTGCACCTCTTAATGCATCTCATGATAATACTTCATCTCTTGCTACTGCATTACCTGCTGCACCTACTGCTGCTGCATCTCCTGCTGATAGGTCTGATGCTGCATCTCTTGCTCTTGCATCTCCTGCTGCTGCATTACCTGCTCTATCTCCTCTTACTGCACCTCCTCCTGCTGCATATCCTGCTTCTCTATATACTGCTGCCTTTCCTGCGGCTATATCTCCTGCTGCTAAATCTCTTTCTGCATCTCCTTCTTCTGAATCTCCTGCTGCTCTACTTACCTTCTACATCGAATCCTGCTGCATGTCCTGCTGCTGCATCTCCTCCTGCTGCATCGGCTTCTGCATCTTTTGCTGATGCATCTCCTGCTCTTGCATCTCCTTCTGCTGAATCTCCTCCTGAATCTCCTGCTGCATCTCATTCTGCTACATATCCTGCTACATCTCCTGACGTATCTCCTTCTGAATATGCATCTCCTGCTGCTTCTCCTGCTGCTGAATCTCCTGCTGCTGCGTCTGCTGCATCATCTCCTGTTTCTCCATATCATGCTGTATCTCCTGTTGCTGCATCACATCATGCTGCTGCATATGTTGAAGAATCTCTTCCTACTCCATCTTCTGCTGAATCTTCATTCCCTGCTGCATCTGCTTCGGCATCTCCTGCTGCTGCTGCATCTCCTGCTGCTTCTCCTGCTGCTGCATCAGTTGCTGCTGAATCTCCTGATGAATCTCCTGCGGCATCTCATGCTTCTACATATCATGCTGAATCTCCTGCTACATCTCCTTCTGAATATGCATGTCTTGATGCATCTCCACCTGCTGCCACTCCTACTGCTGCGTTTGCTTCTGCATCTCCTGCTACATCTCCTACTGCTGAATCTCCTCATGCCCTGTCCGCTGCTGAATATCCTTTATCCGCTGCTGAATATCCTTTATCTACTGCTGAATCTCCTCCTGCTGAATCTCCTGCTGCATCTACTGCTGCTGCAGCTCCTACTGCTGCATCACCTTCTGCATGTGCTGCTGCAGCATCTCCTTCTGCTGCATCTCCTGCTGCTGCATCACTTGCTGCATCTCCGTCAAAATCTCTTGGGGCTGCATTTCCTGCTGATGTATATTCTGATTCAACTCCTGCTGCTGCATTAACTTCTGCATCTATTCCTGCTGCTGCATCTCCTGCTGCTGCGTCTGCTGCTTCATCTCCTGCTGCTGCATCTGCTGATACTACATGTGCTGCTGCATCTTCTGCTGCATCTTATGGTGCTTCACCTTCTGGTGTTTCATCTCCTGCTGCATCTCCTGCGGCATCAACTGCTCCTGTAACTCCTGCTGCTACATCTCCTGATGCATCCTCTGCTCATGCATCTGCGGATGCATCTCCTGATGCACCATTTCCCGATGCATCTGCTGCTCCATAACCTGCTGCATCTCTTTATGCTCCATCTGGTGCATCTACTGTTGCATATGCTGCTGCTTCATCTACTGCTGCATCTCCTGCTAAACCTCCTGCTGCTGCATCTCCTTCTGACGTTTCTGCTGAATCTACTGCTGAATATGCATCCCCTGCTGCATCTCCTGCTGCTGCATCTCCGGCTTCATATCCTACTGCATCTCCTCCTGCAGCAAATCTTGCTGCATTTCCTTCTGCTGCATCTCCTGCTGCATCATCTGCTGCAGCATCTTCTGCTGCTACATGTCCTACTGAATGTGCATCTCCTGCTCCATCTGCTGCTGCATCTGCTGCTGCTGCATCTGCTGCCTCTGCAGCTGCAGCTGCATCACCTGCTGCTACATCACCTGCTGCATTACCTCCTACTGCATATTATGCTGCATTTCCTGCTGCTGCAACTCCTTAATCTGCTGCTCCATTTCCTGATGCTTCATGTAGTGCTGCATCTCCTGCTACATTTGCAGCTGCTGCATCTCCCTCTACTTGATGTCCTCCTGCATCTCCTGCTGCTGCATCTGCTGATTCATCTCCTGCTGCATCCTCTGCGGATGCTTCTGCCGATGCATCTGCGGATGCACCTGCAGAAGCATCTCCATTTCCTGCTGCATCTGCTGCTCAATCTTCTACGGATGCATCTAGTGCTTCTGCATTTCAGCTGCATATCCTGTTGAAGGCATCTGCGGCTGCATCTCCTGCTGCTGCAACTCCGGCTGAATTTCCTGCTGCACTTCCTGCTGTAACTGCTGATGCCTATGTTGCTATTTCATCTCCTGCTGCATCTCCTGCTGAATCTTCTTCTGCAGAATCTCCTCCAGCATCTCCTGCTACAATTCCTGCTGATGTGTCTCCTGCTGCATCTCCTACTACATCCCCTGCTGCTGAATCTCCTTCTATATCTCCTGCTGCATCTCCTGCTGCCTTTTCTACTGAATCTCCTGCTGCCGAATCTCACACGGAATTTCCTGCTGCAGAATCTGCTGATGCATTTCCTGCTGATGCATCTCCTGCTGAATCTCCTGATGCTGCATCTCCTCCTGCTGAATCTCCTGCCTCTTCATCTCCTGTTGCTGCAACTCCTGCTGAATCTGGTGCGGCTGCATCTTCTTTTCCTACATCTCCTGCTGCTGCATCTCCGGCTGATTTCCTGCTGCATTTCCTTCCCTTGAATCTCCTGCTGCATATCCTCGTGCATCACCTGCTGAATATTCATCTCCTGATACATCTCCTGCTGATACATCTCATGCAGCTTCATCTGCTGCTGCATATCCTGCTGCATCTGCTGTTGCCAAATCTCTTGCTCTTGCATATCCTACTGAATTTCAAACAGCATCTCCTGCTGATGCAATTCCTGAAGCATCTCATCCTGCATCCTTTGCTGCTGCATATGTTTCTGCTTCTGGTGATGCTGCATCTGCTGCTGTATCTCCTGCTGTATATGGTTCTGCATCTTCTGCTGCATATGGTGTTGCAACTCCTGCTGCTTCTGCTGCTGGTGCATCTCCTGTCTCATATCCTGCTGCTGTGTCTCCTGCTGATGTATGTTTTGCTGCATCTCCTGCTGATGCATATCCTGCTGTATCTCCTGATTCTGCATCTACTTCTGCATCTCCGACTCCAGCATCTACTTCTGCATCAATTGCTGCTGTATCTCTTAGTCATTTATTCTGCTGCATCTCTTATTCATCTTCTTCTGCTGCATCTGGTGCTGCTGTACCTCCTCCTGCATCTCTTGTTGCATCGCCTCCTGCTGCATCTCCTGCTGCTATATCTCCTGCTGTTTCATATCCTGCTACTGCACCTCCTAATGAATCTCCTGCTGCTTCATCTCTTGATCCATGTGCTGCTGCTGCATCTCCTGTTTCTGCATCTCCTTTTGCTTCGTCTGCTGCTGTATCTCCTGCTGTATCTCCTGTTGCATCTGCTTCTGATGCATCTGCTGCTGCATCTTTTGCTGCATTTCCTGCTTCATCTGCTGATTCATCTGCTGCTGATATATGTCCTGCTACATCTCGTCATGCTGCACATCCTGCTGCATCTGCTGAAGATTCTCTTCCTACTGCTTCTCCTGCTGAACCTGCATTTCCTGATGCATCTGCTTCTGTATCTCCTGCTGCTGCATCTCCTGCTGAATTAGCTGCTGCTGCATCTGTGGCTTCATCACCTGATATGTCATCTCCTGCTGCATCTGCTGCAGTATTTCCTGCTGCAGTATCTGCTGATCCTGCATCTACTGCTGCATTTCCTGCTGCTCTGGTGCTTCATCTCCTGCCAAATCTCTTGCTACATATCCTGCTGCTGCACCTCTTAATGCATCTCATGATAATGCTTCATCTCCTTCTACTGCATCTCCTGCTGCTTCTACTGCTGCTGCATCTCCTGCTGATGCGTTTGATGCTGCATCTCTTGATCTTGCAACTCCTGCTGCTGCATTACATGCTCTATCTCCTCCTACTGCATCTCCTCCTGCTGCATATCCTGCTTCTGTATATACTGCTGCCTTCCCTGCTGCTGCATCTCCTGCTGCTGAATCTCTTTCTACATTTCCTTCTTCTGAATCTCCTGCTGCTCTATTACCTTCTGCATCGACTCCTGCTGATGCGACTCCTGCTGATGCAGCTCCTGCTAAATCTGCATCTCCTGCTGCAAATGCTTCTGCGTCTCCTGCTGCTTCATCTCCTGCTCTTGCATCTCCTTCTGCTCAATCTCCTCCTGAATCTCCGGCGGCTTCTCCTGCTGCTACATATCCTGCTACATCTTCTGACGTATCTCCTTCTGAATATGCAGCTCCTGCTCCTTCTCTTGCTGCTGAATCTCCTCCACAGGGAAGATCTAGCATGGAATTCTGCTGCTTCTGAATACCTTTAAGAGATTAAAGCGCTTTCACTGCAAAGCGAGACTTGTAGACCTTTGAGTATACGCTTGTGTACTGTCACATCAGAACGGCTATTAAAGCGTCACTTGAAAATAGCAGAGCGTACAGCACAAGTACCGCACGGAAGAAGCTACAAAGAAATGCTGGCTCACGTTATAGTCGTCTCTGCCAACGCTTTCACCACAAGCTGCAAATCATGACTAACAGACCGTTTTAGTATAGGGTACTGAATTGTGACTTATGAAGGTGCTTTCTAATAAGTGACGCAGTGAAGATGCTAGCATGGAATGCTGCTGCTTCTGAATGTCTTCTCTTATAGCGCTTTCACTGCAAAGCAAGACTTGTAGAACTTTCAGTCTAGGCTCGTGTCCTGTAACATCAGAATGGGTAGTAAAGCCTCACTTCAAAATTTCAAGTCGTTCAGAACAAGTACGGCAGGGAAGCTGCTACGATCACATGCTGGCTCTCGTTAGTCTTCTCTGGAAGCGCTTTCACTGCAAGCTACAAAGCACGACTAACACAAAATTTTAATATAGGGTACAGAACAGTTACTTTACTTCGCGGAATAACACGCTTTCTGAATAGTGAACGTCGGTTGCAGGAAAGATGGTAGTATGGAATGCTGCTGCTTCTGAATGTCTTCTCTTATAGCACTTTCACTGCAAAGTATGACTTCTAGAAGTTTCATTCTAGTCTTCTGAAGTATATCATCAGCTAGTACAGTGTCACTTCAAAATTTCAGAGCGTTCAGCACAAGTACCGCAGGGAAACTCTTACCATCAAATGCTGGTTCTCGTTAGAGTCTTCTCTTATAGCGCTTTCACTGCAAGCTGTGAAGCACGACTAACCCATTTCAGTTTAGGGTAATGAATTGTGACTTAACTGCGCCTATTAACGCGCTTATGGAAAAGTAAGTATTTCTGGCAGTGCAGATGTTGGCATGAAACCACACCGGTTATTAATGTTTTCACTTATAGCGCTGTTACTGCAAAAGGCGACTTGTAGAAGTTTCACTCTAGGCTTATGAGCTGTAAGATCAGAATGGCTGTTAAAGCCTCATTTCAAGATTTGAGATCGTTCAGCACAAGTACCGCAGGGAAGCTGCTACCATCAAATTTTGTCTCTCGATAGGATCCTTTCATGAAGCGCTTTCACGGCCAGCCGAAAAGCACGAAAAACGCAACGTTTTCGCGTAGGCTAGGTATAAGCGACTTAATAACGCCTAATAACGCTCTTTAGGAAAAGAGAATATCTCCAGCAGGGAAGATGTTAGCATGGAATGCTTCTGCTTCTGAATGTCTTCTCTTACAGCGCAATCACTGTAAACCAAGTTTTATCGAACTCCTAGGCTACTGAACGTCTAGGCTACTGAACGGTAACATCAGCATGGCTAGTAAGGCTTCACTTGAAGATTTGAATACGTTTGGCAGAACTACCCCTGGGAAGTTGCTAGCATCAAATGGTTGCTCTCGTTAGAGTCTTCTCTGGAAGCGCTTTCACTGCAAGCTACAAAGCACGACTAACACAAAATTTTAATATAGGGTACAGAACAGTTACTTTACTTCGCGGAATAACACGCTTTCTGAATAGTGAACGTCGGTTGCAGGAAAGATGGTAGTATGGAATGCTGCTGCTTCTGAATGTCTTCTCTTATAGCACTTTCACTGCAAAGTATGACTTCTAGAAGTTTCATTCTAGTCTTCTGAAGTATATCATCAGCTAGTACAGTGTCACTTCAAAATTTCAGAGCGTTCAGCACAAGTACCGCAGGGAAACTTTCAGTCTCGGCTTGTGTACTGTAAGACCAGAATGGCTACGAAGGCGTTACTTTAAAATTTCAGAGCATTCGGCATAAGTACGGCAGGAAAGCTGCTACCATCCCATAATGAAGCTCGTTAGGGTCTTACTGTAAAGACTTTCACTGCAAGTTGCAAACACGACTAAAAGAATGTTTTCGTGTAGGCTTGTTAATCGTGACTTTAAAACACCTACTACGTCGCTATAATAGGAATTAATATATCCAGCACACACAATACTAGCATGAAATGATTCCGCTTATGAACGTGTTCTCTTAAAGCGCTTACACTACAAAGCACGACTTGTCGAACTTTCAGTCTAAGCTTGTGAAAAGTAACATCAACATGGCTATTCAGGCATCACGTCAAGATTTCATAGATCTCTGCACAAGTACCGCAGGGAAGCTGCTACCATCAAATTTTGACACTCGTCAAGATCTTTTCATGAAGTGCATTCACAGTCAACCGCAAAGAACGAAAAACGATCGTTTTCGCGTATTAGCGACTTAATAACGTCTAATAACGCGCTAAGAGAAGACATTAAGAACCAGAAACATTTCACGTTATCATCTTCCCTGCTGCCGATATGAATTTTTACTAAAACGCCGTAATAGACGGTGTTAAGTCCCTATTCACTATCTTGTGCTAATACGTTTTTTAGTCGTGTTTGTAGCTTGCAGTGAAAGCGCTTCCAGAGAAGACTCTAACGAAAGCAACCAATTGATGCTAGCAACTTCCCAGGGGTAGTTCTGCTAAACGCTTTCAAATCTTCAAGTGAAGCCTTACTAGCTTTACTGATGTTACCGTTCAGTAGCCTAGACGGAAAGTTCGATAAAACGTGGTTTGCAGTGATTGCGCTCTAAGAGAAAACATTCAGAAGCAGAAGCATTGTGTGCTAACATCATCGTTGCTAGAGATACTCCCTTTTCCTAAAGAGCGTTATTAGGCGTTGCTAATAACTAGTCTACGCGAAAACATTGTGTTTTTCGTGCTTTTCGTCTGGCAGTGATATCACTTCATGAAAGGATCCTATCGAGAGCCAAAATTGGATGGTAGCAGCTACCCTAGAGTACTTGTGCAGAAATCTCTGAAATCTTGACGTGATGCCTCAATAGCCATGCTGATGTTACATTTCACAAGCTTAGACTGAAAGTTCTACAAGTCAAGCTTTCAAGAGAAAGCGCTATAAGAGACGACATTCAGAAGCAGCAGCATTCCGTGCTAACATCTTCGCTGTTGGAGATACTCACTTTTCCTAAAGAGCGTTATTAGTCGCTATTATGTCACTATTCTTTAAGCTACGCTGAAACGCAGTGTAAGTCGTGTTTTGCACCTCTCAGTGAAAGCGCTTCCTGAGAAGATTCTAACGAGAGCCACCATTTGATGCTAGCATCTTCCCAGGGTTACTTGTGCTGAACGCTTTCAAATCTTCAAGTGAAGCCTTACTAGCCATGCTGATGTTACCGTTCAGTAGCCTAGACGGAAAGTTCGATAAATCTTGGTTTGCAGTGATTGCGCTCTAAGAGAAGACGTTCAGAAACGGAAACATTCCATGCTAACATCTTTTCTGATGGAGATATTCACTTTACCTAAAGCGCCTTATTAGCCGTTAATTAGTCTCTATTCATTTGCCAACACAAGAACGTTGCGTTATTGTTTCTCTGCATCTTGCCGAGAAACCGCTTCCATAGAAGACGCTAACGAAAGCTAGCTTTTGATGGCAACACCTTTCCTGTGTTACTTGTGCCGAACGCTCTGAAATGTTGAAGTAATGCTTTCGAAGCCATTCTGGTCTTACAGTACACAAGATTAGACTGAAAGTTCTAGAAGTCGTGCTCTGCAATGAAAGCGCTCTAAGAGAATACATCCACAAGCAGAAGCATTCCAAGCAAGCATCTTCGCTGCTGGCGATATGAATTTTTACTAAAACGGCGTGATAGACGGTGTTAAGTCCCTATTCACTAGCCTATGCTAATACGTTCTTTTCATCTTGTTTGCTGCTTGCAGTGAAAGCGCTTCCAGAGAAGACTCTAACGAGAGCAACCATTTGATGCTAGCAACTTCCCAGGGGTAGTTCTGCTAAACGAATTCAAATCTTCAAGTGAAGCCTTAGTAGCTTTACTGATGTTACCGTTCAATGCAGAAGCATTGTACGCTAACATCATCGTTGCCGGAGATACTCCCTTTTCCTAAAGAGCGTTATTAGGCGTTTTTTAGTTGCTAATAACTAGACTACGCGAAAACATTGTGTTTTTCGTGCTTTTCGTCTGGCAGTGATATCAACCATTTGATGCTAGCAACTTCCCAGGGGTAGTTCTGCTAAACGCTTTCAGATCTTCAAGTGAAGCCTTACTAGCCATGCTGATGTTACCGTCCAGTAGCCTAGACGGAAAGTTCGATAAATCTTGGTTTGCAGTGATTGCGCTGTGAGAAGACATTCAGAAGCAGAAGCATTCCATGCTAACATCTTCCCTGCTGGAGATATTCTCTTTTCCTAAAGAGCGTTATTAGGCGTTATTAAGTCGCTTATAACTAGCCTACGCGAAAACGTTGCGTTTTTCGTGCTTTTCGGCTGGCCGTGAAAGCCCTTCTCCTATCGCGAGACAAAATTTGATGGTAGCAGCTTCCCTGCAGTACTTGTGCTGAACGATCTCAAATCTTGAAATGAGGCTTTAACAGCCATTCTGATCTTACAGCCTAGAGTGAAACTTCTACAAGTCGCCTTTTGCAGTAACAGCGCTAGAAGAGAAAACATTAATAAGCGGTGTAGTTTCATGCCAACATCTGCACTGCCAGAAATACTTACTTTTCCATAAGCGCGTTAATAGGCGCAGTTAAGTCACAATTCATTACCCTAAACTGAAATGGGTTAGTCGTGCTTCACAGCTTGCAGTGAAAGCGCTATAAGAGAAGACTCTAACGAGAACCAGCATTTGATGGTAAGAGTTTCCCTGCGGTACTTGTGCTGAACGCTCTGAAATTTTGAAGTGACACTGTACTAGCTGATGATATACTTCAGAAGACTAGAATGAAACTTCTAGAAGTCATACTTTGCAGTGAAAGTGCTATAAGAGAAGACATTCAGAAGCAGCAGCATTCCATACTACCATCTTTCCTGCAACCGACGTTCACTATTCAGAAAGCGTGTTATTCCGCGAAGTAAAGTAACTGTTCTGTACCCTATATTAAAATTTTGTGTTAGTCGTGCTTTGTAGCACCTCTCAGTGAAAGCGCTTCCAGAGAAGACTAACGAGAGCCAGCATGTGATCGTAGCAGCTTCCCTGCCGTACTTGTTCTGAACGACTTGAAATTTTGAAGTGAGGCTTTACTACCCATTCTGATGTTACAGGACACGAGCCTAGACTGAAAGTTCTACAAGTCTTGCTTTGCAGTGAAAACGCTATAAGAGAAGACATTCAGAAGCATCAGCATTCCATGCTAGCATCTTCCATACGGGCTTTACTCACTTTTCATAAAGCTCCTCAGTAGTTAAATCACAATTCCGTAATCAATACTAAACGTTTTGTTAGACGTGCTTTGCAGCTTGCAGTGAAAGCGCTTCAAGAGAAGATTCTAACGAGAGCTAGCATTTGATCGTAGCAGCGCCCTTGCGGTACTTTTTCTAAACGTTTTCAAATTTTGCAGTGACGCTTTAATAGCCATTCTGATGTTGCAGTACATAAGCATAGACTAAAAGTTCAACAAGTCTTTCCTAGCAGGGAAAGCGCTAAAGATTTTGAAGTGATGCTTTAATAATCATTTTCATGTTGCAGTGTACAAGCCTAGACTGAAACTTCTACAAGTTTTGCTTTGCAGTGAAAGCGCTCTAAGAGAAGACATTCAGTAGCAGCAGTATTCCACGCTAGCATCTTCACTGCGTCACTTATTAGAAAGCACCTTCATAAGTCACAATTCAGTACCCTATACTAAAACGGTCTGTTAGTCATGCTTTGCAGCTTGCGGTGAAAGCGTTTGCAGAGACGACTCTAACGTGAGCCAGCATTTCTTTGTAGCTTCTTCCCTGCGGTACTTGTGCTGTACGCTCTGCTATTTTCAAGTGACGCTTTAATAGCCGTTCTGATGTGACAGTACACAAGCGTATACTCAAAGGTCTACAAGTCTCGCTTTGCAGTGAAAGCGCTTTAATCTCTGAAAGGTATTCAGAAGCAGCAGCATTCCATGCTAGATCTTCCCTGTGGAGGAGATTCAGCAGCAAGAGAAGGAGCAGGAGCTGCATATTCAGAAGGAGATACGTCAGAAGATGTAGCAGGATATGTAGTAGCAGGAGATGCCGCCGGAGATTCAGGAGGAGATTGAGCAGAAGGAGATGCAAGAGCAGGAGATGAAGCAGCAGGAGACGCAGAAGCATTTGCAGCAGGAGATGCAGATTTAGCAGGAGCTGCATCAGCAGGAGTCGATGCAGAAGGTAATAGAGCAGCAGGAGATTCAGAAGAAGGAAATGTAGAAAGAGATTCAGCAGCAGGAGATGCAGCAGCAGGAAAGGCAGCAGTATATACAGAAGCAGGATATGCAGCAGGAGGAGATGCAGTAGGAGGAGATAGAGCAGGTAATGCAGCAGCAGGAGATGCAAGATCAAGAGATGCAGCATCAAACGCATCAGCAGGAGATGCAGCAGCAGTAGAAGCAGCAGGAGATGCAGTAGAAGGAGATGAAGCATTATCATGAGATGCATTAAGAGGTGCAGCAGCAGGATATGTAGCAAGAGATTTGGCAGGAGATGAAGCACCAGAGCAGCAGGAAATGCAGCAGTAGATGCAGGATCAGCAGATACTGCAGCAGGAAATACTGCAGCAGATGCAGCAGGAGATGACATATCAGGTGATGAAGCACAGATGCAGCAGCAGCTAATTCAGCAGGAGATGCAGCAGCAGGAGATACAGAAGCAGATGCATCAGGAAATGCAGATTCAGCAGGAGAAGCAATAGGAAGAGAATCTTCAGCAGATGCAGCAGGATGTGCAGCATGACGAGATGTAGCAAGACATATATCAGCAGCAGATGAATCAGCAGATGAAGCAGGAAATGCAGCAAAATATGCAACAGCAGATGCATCAGAAGCAGATGCAACAGGAGATACAGCAGGAGACGCAGCAGCAGATGGAGCAAAAGGAGATGTAGAAACAGGAGATGCAGCAGCAGCACATGGATCAAGAGATGAAGCAGCAGGAAATACATTAGGAGGTGCAGTAGCAGGATATGAAACAGCAGGAGATATAGCAGCAGGAGATGCATCAGGAGGCGATGCAACAAGAGATGCAGTAGGAGGAGGTACAGCAGCACCAGATGCAGCAGTATATGCAGCAGAAGAAGATAAGAAGATAAGAGATGCAGCAGAATAAATGACTAAGAGATACAGCAGCAATTGATGCAGAAGGAGATGCTGGAGTCGGAGATGCAGAAGTAGATGCAGAATCAGGAGATACAGCAGGATATGCATCAGCAGGAGATGCAGCAAAACATACATCAGCAGGAGACACAGCAGCAGGATATGAGACAGGAGATGCACCAGCAGCAGAAGCAGCAGGAGTTGCAACACCATATGCAGCAGAAGATGCAGAACCATATGCAGCAGGAGATACAGCAGCAGATGCAACATCACCAGAAGCAGAAACATATGCAGCAGCAAAGGATGCAGGATGAGATGCTTCAGGAATTGCATCAGCAGGAGATGCTGTTTGAAATTCAGTAGGATATGCAAGAGCAAGAGATTTGGCAACAGCAGATGCAGCAGGATATGCAGCAGCAGATGAAGCTGCATGAGATGTATCAGCAGGAGATGTATCAGGAGATGAATATTCAGCAGGTGATGCACGAGGATATGCAGCAGGAGGTTCAAGGGAAGGAAATGCAGCAGGAAATCAGCCGGAGATGCAGCAGCAGGAGATGTAGGAAAAGAAGATGCAGCCGCACCAGATTCAGCAGGAGTTGCAGCAACAGGAGATGAAGAGGCAGGAGATTCAGCAGCAGGAGATGCAGCATCAGGAGATTCAGCAGGAGATGCATCAGCAGGAAATGCATCAGCAGATTCTGCAGCAGGAAATTCAGTAGAAAAGGCAGCAGGAGATGCAGCAGGAGATATAGAAGGAGATTCAGCAGCAGGGGATGTAGTAGGAGATGCAGCAGGAGGCACATCAGCAGGAATTGTAGCAGGAGATGCTGGAGGAGATTCTGCAGAAGAAGATTCAGCAGGAGATGCAGCAGGAGATGAAATAGCAACATAGGCATCAGCAGTTACAGCAGGAAGTGCAGCAGGAGATTCAGCCGGAGTTGCAGCAGCAGGAGATGCAGCCGCAGATGCCTTCCACAGGATATGCAGCTGAAATGCAGAAGCACTAGATGCATCCGTAGAAGATTGAGCAGCAGATGCAGCAGGAAATGGAGATGCTTCTGCAGGTGCATCCGCAGATGCATCCGCAGAAGCATCCGCAGAGGATGCAGCAGGAGATGAATCAGCAGATGCAGCAGCAGGAGATGCAGGAGGACATCAAGTAGAGGGAGATGCAGCAGCTGCAAATGTAGCAGGAGATGCAGCACTACATGAAGCATCAGGAAATGGAGCAGCAGATTAAGGAGTTGCAGCAGCAGGAAATGCAGCATAATATGCAGTAGGAGGTAATGCAGCAGGTGATGTAGCAGCAGGTGATGCAGCTGCAGCTGCAGAGGCAGCAGATGCAGCAGCAGCAGATGCAGCAGGAGATGCACATTCAGTAGGACATGTACCAGCAGAAGATGCTGCAGCATATGATGCAGCAGAAGATGCAGCAGAAGGAAATGCAGCAAGATTTGCTGCAGGAGGAGATACAGTAGGATATGAAGCCGGAGATGCAGCAGCAGGAGATGCAGCAGGGGATGCATATTCAGCAGTAGATTCAGCAGAAACGTCAGAAGGAGATGCAGCAGCAGGAGGTTTAGCAGGAGATGCAGCAGTAGATGAAGCAGCAGCATATGCAACAGTAGATGCACCAGATGGAGCATAAAGAGATGCAGCAGGTTATGGAGCAGCAGATGCAACGGGAAATGGTGCATCAGGAGATGCATGAGCAGAGGATGCATCAGGAGATGTAGCAGCAGGAGTTACAGGAGCAGTTGATGCCGCAGGAGATGCAGCAGGAGATGAAACACCAGAAGGTGAAGCACCATAAGATGCAGCAGAAGATGCAGCAGCACATGTAGTATCAGCAGATGCAGCAGCAGGAGATGAAGCAGCAGACGCAGCAGCAGGAGATGCAGCAGCAGGAATAGATGCAGAAGTTAATGCAGCAGCAGGAGTTGAATCAGAATATACATCAGCAGGAAATGCAGCCCCAAGAGATTTTGACGGAGATGCAGCAAGTGATGCAGCAGCAGGAGATGCAGCAGAAGGAGATGCTGCAGCAGCACATGCAGAAGGTGATGCAGCAGTAGGAGCTGCAGCAGCAGTAGATGCAGCAGGAGATTCAGCAGGAGGAGATTCAGCAGTAGATAAAGGATATTCAGCAGCGGATAAAGGATATTCAGCAGCGGACAGGGCATGAGGAGATTCAGCAGTAGGAGATGTAGCAGGAGATGCAGAAGCAAACGCAGCAGTAGGAGTGGCAGCAGGTGGAGATGCATCAAGACATGCATATTCAGAAGGAGATGTAGCAGGAGATTCAGCATGATATGTAGAAGCATGAGATGCCGCAGGAGATTCATCAGGAGATTCAGCAGCAACTGATGCAGCAGCAGGAGAAGCAGCAGGAGATGCAGCAGCAGCAGGAGATGCCGAAGCAGATGCAGCAGGGAATGAAGATTCAGCAGAAGATGGAGTAGGAAGAGATTCTTCAACATATGCAGCAGCATGATGTGATGCAGCAACAGGAGATACAGCATGATATGGAGAAACAGGAGATGATGCAGCAGACGCAGCAGCAGGAGATTCAGCAGCAGGAGAAGCAGCAGGAGATGCATATTCAGAAGGAGATACGTCAGGAGATGTAGCAGGATATGTAGCAGAATGAGATGCAGCAGGAGATTCAGGAGGAGATTCAGCAGAAGGAGATGCAAGAGCAGGAGATGCATCAGCAAAAGATGCAGAAGCCGATGCAGCAGGAGGAGATGCAGCAGCAGGACATGCAGCAGGATTCGATGTAGAAGGTAAGTAGAGCAGCAGGAGATTCAGAAGAAGGAGATGCAGAAAGAGATTTAGCAGCAGGAGATATAGCCGCAGGAAAGGCAGCAGTATATAGAGAAGCAGGATATGCAGCAGGAGGAGGTGCAGTAAGAGGAGATAGAGCAGGTAATGCAGCAGCAGGAGATGCAAGAGCAAGAGATGCAGCATCAGACCTATCAGCAGGAGATGCAGCAGCAGTAGGTGCAGCAGGTAATGCAGTAGCAAGAGATGAAGTATTATCATGAGATGCATTAAGAGGTGCAGCAGCAGGATATGTAGCAGGAGATTTGGCAGGAGATGAAGCAGCAGCAGATGCAGCAGGAAATTCAGCCGTAGATGCAGGATCAGCAGATAGTTCAACAGGAAATACTGCAGCAGATGCAGCAGATGTATCAGCAGGAAATGCAGCAGGAGATGCATCAAGAAATGAGTTGCATTAGGAGATGCACAAGGAGTTGCAGCATCAGGAGATGCAGAAGGAAATGCAGCAGCAGCGGATTTAATAGCAGGAGATGCATAAGGAGTTGCAGAATCAGGAGATGCAGCAGAGAATGCAGCAGCAGCAGAAGTAACAGGAGATGCAGCAACAGCATATGCTGTTGGAGATGTACCAGCAGGAGGTGAAGAAGCAGGAGATGCTACAGGCGATTCAGCCGGAGATGCAGAAGGAGGTGATGCAGCAGCAGGAAATGCAGAGTAGTAGATGAAGAGAAGATGCAGCAGAAGGAAATATAGCAACAGATTCATCGGCAGTACATGCAGCAGGATAGAAAGCAGCATCAGATGCAGCAGCAGGAGATGCATCAGCAGGAGATGCAGCAGCAGGAGATCTATCAGGAGATGCAGCAGTAGATGAAGCAGCAGCAGAGGTAGCAGCAAATTCAGCAGATGCAGCAGTAGTAGATTCATAAAGAGCTGCAGCAGGAAATGCAGATGAATATGCAGCAGCAGGAGATGCATCTGCAGGTGATGCAGAAGGAGATTCAGCAGGTGAGGCTCAAGGAGATGCAGCAGGAGATGCAGAACGAGATGAAGCAGCAAGATATGCAGCAGAAGGAGATGAAGCAGGATATGCTTCAATAGAAAGTGTAACATGAGATACAGCAGGAGACACAGCAGCAGACGAAGCAAAATGAGATGCAGAAACAGGAGATGCAGCAGAAGGACATGGATCAAGAGATGACGCAGCAGGAGATTCATGAGGAGATGCAGTAGCAGGATATGAAACAGCAGGAGATATAGCAGCAGGAGATGCAGTAGGACATTCAGCAGGAGATGCAGCTTGAAGAGATGGAACAGGAGATGCAGTAGGAGGAGGTACAGCAGCAAGAGATGCAGCAGTATATGCAGTAGAAGGAGATGTATAAGACAAACAGCAGGAATTGATTCAGCAGTAGATGCAGGAAAAGTAGATGCAGAAGCAGGAGTTACAGCAGGACATGCATCAGCAGCAGATGCAGCAAAACATACATCAGCAGGAGACACAGCAGCAGGATATGAGGCAGGAGATGCACCAGCAGCAGGAGTTGCAACACCATATGCAGCAGAAGATGCAGAACCATTTGTAGCAGAACATGCAGAACCATATGCAGCAGGAGATAGAGCAGCAGATGCAGCTGGAGATGTAGCATCACCAGAACCAGAAGCAGATGCAGCAGCAAAGGATGCAGGATGAGATGCTTCAGGAATTGCATCAGCAGGAGATTTAGCTGGAAATTCAGTAGGATATGCAACAGCAAGAGATTTGGCAACAGCAGATGCAGCAGGATATGCAGCAGCAGATGCAGCTGCATGAGGTGTATCAGCAGGAGATGAGCAGGAGATGCATATTCAGCAGGTGATGCACCAGGATATGCAGCAGGAGATTCAAGAGAAGGAAATGCAGCAGGAAATCAGCCAGAGATGCAGCAGCAGGAGATGCAGGGAAAAAAGATGCAGCCGCACCAGGTGCAGCATCAGATTCAGCAGGAGTTGCAGGACCAGGAGATGAAGAGGCGGGAGATTCAGCAGGAGGAGATGCAGCATCAGGAGATTCAGCAGGAGATGCATCAGAAGGAAATGCATCAGCAGATTGTGCAGCAGGAAATTCCGTGTGAGATTCTGCAGCAGGAGATTCAGTACAAAAGGCAGGCGGAGATGCAGCAGGAGATATAGAAGGAGATTCATCAGGAGATGTAGCAGCAGGAGATGCAGCCGCAGATGCCTTCAACAGGATATGCAGGCTGAAATGCAGAAGCACTAGATGCATCCGTAGAAGATTGAGCAGCAGATGCAGCAAAAAATGGAGATGCTTCAGCACATGCATCCGCAGATGCATCCGCAGAGGATGCAGCAGGAGATGAAGCAGCAGGCTATACAGCACCAGGAGATGAAGCAGCAGATGCAGCATCAGGAGATGCAAGAGGACATCAAGTAGAAGGAGATGCAGCAGCAGCAAATGTAGCAGGAGATGCAGCTGTACATGGAGTAGCAGCAAATGGTGCGACAGATTAAGGAGATGCAGCAGCTAAAATGCAGCAGAATATGCAGCAGGAGGTAATGCAGCAGCAGATGATGCAGCAGATGATGCAGCTGCAGCTGCAGAGGCAGCAGATGCAGCAGCAATAGTTGCAGCAGCAAATGCAGCAGCAGATGCAGATTCAGTAGGAGCTGCAGCAGCAGAAGATGCTGCAGCATATGATGCAGCAGAAGATGCAGCAGAAGGAAATGCAGCAAGATTTGCTGCAGGAGGAGATGCAGTAGGATATGAAGCCGGAGATGCAGCAGCAGGAGATGCAGCAGCGGGGTGCATATTCAGCAGTAGATTCAGCAGAAACTTCAGAAGGAGATGCAGCAGCAGGAGATGCAGCAGTAGATGAAGCAGCAGCAAATGCAACAGCATATGCACCAGATGGAGCAGAAAGAGATGCAGCAGGGGATGGAGCAGCAGATGCAACGGGAAATGGTGCATCAGGAGATGCTTCTGCAGATGCATGAGCAGAGGATGCATCGGGAGATGTAGCAGCAGGAGGTACAGAAGCAGGAGATGAAGCAGCAGATGCAGCATCAGGAGATGCAGGAGGACATCAAGTAACAGGAGCTGCTCCTGCTTCCTCAGTTTTTTCTATATCTCCCGCTGCATCTTCTGCTGCTGCCTCTGCTGGTGCATTTCCTGCTGATGCATCTCCTGCTGCATATCCTGCTGCTCTGTCTTCTGATTCATCTCATGCTGATGCATCTTCTGCTGCATCTCCTGCTTCTGCATCTACTGTAGCTACATTTCCTGCTGAATCTGCTGCTGATTCTGCTGCTGCATCCCCTGCTGCTGATTCTCCTGCTTCTGCATATCCTGCTGCTTTATGGTCTGTTTCATCTACTGCTGCTGCATATCCTGCTACATCTTCTGCTGCTACACTTCCTTCTGCTGCATCTGCTACTGCATTTCCTGCTGCATCTCCTTCTGCTGTATCTCCTGCTGAAAATCCTGCTGCCTCTCCTACGGCTGCATCTCCTGCAGCTGAATCTGCCGCCGCAGTGCTGTGGTTGCATCTCCTGCTGCTGCACCTCCTGTTGCTGCATCTCCTTCAGAATATCCTGATGATGCAGATGCAGCAGCTGGAGCAGCAGGAGGTGCAGAAGGAGATGCAGCAGGAGATGCCCCAGAAGGAAATGGAGCAGGAGATACAGCAGCAGGCCAAGCAGCAGTAGATGCAGCAGCAATATATGCAGCAAAAGGAGATGAAGCAGGAGATGCAGCAGCAGGAGAGGCAGAAGCAGATCCAGCATCAGGAGATTCACGAGGACATCCATCAGCAGGAGATGCAGCAGTAGGAGATGCACCTGTAGGCGAATCTACAGCAGATGCAGCAAAAGATGCAGGAGATTCAGCAGCAGGTGATGCAGCAGCAGGAGATGCAGCGAGATATGCAGAAGCAGGAGATGCAGCAGCAGGAGATGTGGTATGAGCTGCAGAAGCAGGAGATGCAGCAGCAGATGCAGCAGGAGATGCAGCACCAGCAGCTGCAGCTGGAAATGCAGCAGCAGGAGATGCAGCAGAGTTTGGAGCAGCAGGAGATACAGAAGCAGGAGATCCAGCAAGAAAGCACCATCGTACGATGAATACGCAGATGCAACAGAAGGATATGGTGCAGGAGATGCAGCTGCAAGAGACGTAGCAGGAGATGCAGCTGCAAGAGATGCATCAGGAGATGCAGTAGGAGATGCAGTAGCAGGAGATGTAGCAGTAGGATATGCAGCAAGAGACTGAGCAAGAGGAGATGTACCCTGAGATGCAGCAGCAGGAGATGCAGCGGGAGATGTAGAAGCAGACAAAGCAGCAGTAGAAGCAGCAGCAAGATAGACATCAGAAGGTGACAAAGCAGGAGATGCAAAAGCAGGAGATTAAGCTACAGGAGATGCATCAGGAGATGCAGTATCAGGAGATACAGCATCAGGAGATGGAGCCACAGTAGGTGCAGGAGCAGATTCAGAAGTAGATTCCGTAAGAGATGCAGCAGCAGGAGATTGATAAGCAAAAGATATAGCAGCAGGAGATGCAGCAGCATGGAAATTCAGGAGGAGATGCAGCAGCAGTAGCAGCAGGTAATGCAGCAGCAGTAGATGAAGTAGGCTTAGTAGCAGCTGTAGATGCAGCAGGGTATGCAAGAGCAGGAGATTCAGCAGCAGGAGATGAAGCAGGGGAGATGCATCATCAGATGAATCAGCTGATGCATCAGAGGAAGTTGCAGAAGGAGATGCAGCAGCAGGAAGTTCAGCAGAGGATGCAGCAGCAATCGATGCAGGTGGAGATCCAAGAGGAGGACATAGAGAAGCAGGAGATGCAGTAGCACATGCAGCAGCAGATGCAGGAGATGAAGCAGTAGGAGAAGCAGCAGGAGGAGATTGAGCAGGAGATGCATGAGGAGGTGCAGCAGCAGGTGATGCAGCATTAGGAGATGTACCAGTGGATGCAGCAGCAGGAGCTGCAGCAGGGGATTCAGTAGAAGGTGATGCAGCAGCAGATGCAGCAGAAGTAAATTCAGCAGCAGAAGATGCAGCAGTGTATGCAGCAGCAGCAGCAGATGGAGCATCAGGTGATGCACGTGGACATCAAAAAATCAGAAGATGAAACAACAGGAGATGCAGCAGTAGATTAATCTACAGCAGATGCACCAGAAGATGCAAGAGATGCAGCAGCAGGAGATGCAGCTGGAGATGCAGCAGCAGTAGATTGAGCAAGATATAGAGAAGCAGGAGATGCATCAGCGGGAGATGTGGCATGAGAGGCAGAAGAAGGAGATCCTGCAGCAGATGCAGTAGCATATGCAGTACCAGCAGATGCAGCAGCAGGAGATTCAGCAACAGGAGATGAAGAGGCAGGAGATTCAGCAGCAGGAGATGCAGCATCAGGAGATTCAGCAGGAGATGCATCAGCAGGAAATGCATCAGCAGATTCTGCAGCAGGAAATTCAGTAGAAAAGGCAGCAGGAGATGCAGCAGGAGATATAGAAGGAGATTCAGCAGCAGGGGATGTAGTAGGAGATGCAGCAGGAGGCACATCAGCAGGAATTGTAGCAGGAGATGCTGGAGGAGATTCTGCAGAAGAAGATTCAGCAGGAGATGCAGCAGGAGATGAAATAGCAACATAGGCATCAGCAGTTACAGCAGGAAGTGCAGCAGGAGATTCAGCCGGAGTTGCAGCAGCAGGAGATGCAGCCGCAGATGCCTTCCACAGGATATGCAGCTGAAATGCAGAAGCACTAGATGCATCCGTAGAAGATTGAGCAGCAGATGCAGCAGGAAATGGAGATGCTTCTGCAGGTGCATCCGCAGATGCATCCGCAGAAGCATCCGCAGAGGATGCAGCAGGAGGTGAATCAGCAGATGCAGCAGCAGGAGATGCAGCAGGGGATGCATATTCAGCAGTAGATTCAGCAGAAACGTCAGAAGGAGATGCAGCAGCAGGAGGTTTAGCAGGAGATGCAGCAGTAGATGAAGCAGCAGCATATGCAACAGTAGATGCACCAGATGGAGCAGAAAGAGATGCAGCAGGGGATGGATCAGCAGATGCAACGGGGAATGGTGCATCAGGAGATGCATCCGCAGATGCATGAGCAGAGGATGCATCAGGAGATGTAGCAGCAGGAGTTACAGGAGCAGTTGATGCCGCAGGAGATGCAGCAGGAGATGAAACACCAGAAGGTGAAGCACCATAAGATGCAGCAGAAGATGCAGCAGCACATGTAGTATCAGCAGATGCAGCAGCAGGAGATGAAGCAGCAGATGCAGCAGCAGGAGATGCAGCAGCAGGAATAGATGCAGAAGTTAATGCAGCAGCAGGAGATGAAGCAGCAAGATATGCAGCAGAAGGAGATGAAGCAGGATATGCTTCAATAGAAAGTGTAACATGAGATACAGCAGGAGACACAGCAGCAGACGAAGCAAAATGAGATGCAGAAACAGGAGATGCAGCAGAAGGACATGGATCAAGAGATGACGCAGCAGGAGATTCATGAGGAGATGCAGTAGCAGGATATGAAACAGCAGGAGATATAGCAGCAGGAGATGCAGCATGAGGAGATGGAACAGGAGATGCAGTAGGAGGAGGTACAGCAGCAAGAGATGCAGCAGTATATGCAGTAGAAGGAGATGTATAAGACAAACAGCAGGAATTGATTCAGCAGTAGATGCAGGAAAAGTAGATGCAGAAGCAGGAGTTACAGCAGGACATGCATCAGCAGCAGATGCAGCAAAACATACATCAGCAGGAGACACAGCAGCAGGATATGAGGCAGGAGATGCACCAGCAGCAGGAGTTGCAACACCATATGCAGCAGAAGATGCAGAACCATTTGTAGCAGAACATGCAGAACCATATGCAGCAGGAGATAGAGCAGCAGATGCAGCTGGAGATGTAGCATCACCAGAACCAGAAGCAGATGCAGCAGCAAAGGATGCAGGATGAGATGCTTCAGGAATTGCATCAGCAGGAGATTTAGCTGGAAATTCAGTAGGATATGCAACAGCAAGAGATTTGGCAACAGCAGATGCAGCAGGATATGCAGCAGCAGATGCAGCTGCATGAGGTGTATCAGCAGGAGATGAGCAGGAGATGCATATTCAGCAGGTGATGCACCAGGATATGCAGCAGGAGATTCAAGAGAAGGAAATGCAGCAGGAAATCAGCCAGAGATGCAGCAGCAGGAGATGCAGGGAAAAAAGATGCAGCCGCACCAGGTGCAGCATCAGATTCAGCAGGAGTTGCAGGACCAGGAGATGAAGAGGCGGGAGATTCAGCAGGAGGAGATGCAGCATCAGGAGATTCAGCAGGAGATGCATCAGAAGGAAATGCATCAGCAGATTGTGCAGCAGGAAATTCCGTGTGAGATTCTGCAGCAGGAGATTCAGTACAAAAGGCAGGCGGAGATGCAGCAGGAGATATAGAAGGAGATTCATCAGGAGATGTAGCAGCAGGAGATGCAGCCGCAGATGCCTTCAACAGGATATGCAGGCTGAAATGCAGAAGCACTAGATGCATCCGTAGAAGATTGAGCAGCAGATGCAGCAAAAAATGGAGATGCTTCAGCACATGCATCCGCAGATGCATCCGCAGAGGATGCAGCAGGAGATGAAGCAGCAGGCTATACAGCACCAGGAGATGAAGCAGCAGATGCAGCATCAGGAGATGCAAGAGGACATCAAGTAGAAGGAGATGCAGCAGCAGCAAATGTAGCAGGAGATGCAGCTGTACATGGAGTAGCAGCAAATGGTGCGACAGATTAAGGAGATGCAGCAGCTAAAATGCAGCAGAATATGCAGCAGGAGGTAATGCAGCAGCAGATGATGCAGCAGATGATGCAGCTGCAGCTGCAGAGGCAGCAGATGCAGCAGCAATAGTTGCAGCAGCAAATGCAGCAGCAGATGCAGATTCAGTAGGAGCTGCAGCAGCAGAAGATGCTGCAGCATATGATGCAGCAGAAGATGCAGCAGAAGGAAATGCAGCAAGATTTGCTGCAGGAGGAGATACAGTAGGATATGAAGCCGGAGATGCAGCAGCAGGAGATGCAGCAGAGGATGCATATTCAGCAGTAGATTCAGCAGAAACGTCAGAAGGAGATGCAGCAGCAGGAGATGCAGCAGTAGATGAAGCAGCAGCAAATGCAACAGCATATGCACCAGATGGAGCAGAAAGAGATGCAGCAGGGGATGGAGCAGCAGATGCAACGGGAAATGGTGCATCAGGAGATGCTTCTGCAGATGCATGAGCAGAGGATGCATCGGGAGATGTAGCAGCAGGAGGTACAGAAGCAGGAGATGAAGCAGCAGATGCAGCATCAGGAGATGCAGGAGGACATCAAGTAACAGGAGCTGCTCCTGCTTCCTCAGTTTTTTCTATATCTCCCGCTGCATCTTCTGCTGCTGCCTCTGCTGGTGCATTTCCTGATGATACATCTCCTGCTGCATATCCTGCTGCTCTGTCTTCTGATTCATCTCATGCTGATGCATCTTCTGCTGCATCTCCTGCTTCTGCATCTCTTGTTGCTACATTTCCTGCTGAATCTGCTGCTGATTCTGCTGCTGCATCCCCTGCTGCTGATTCTCCTGCTTCTGCATATCCTGCTGCTTTATGGTCTGTTTCATCTACTGCTGCTGCATATCCTGCTACATCTTCTGCTGCTACACTTCCTTCTGCTGCATCTGCTACTGCATTTCCTGCTGCATCTCCTTCTGCTGTATCTCCTGCTGAAAATCCTGCTGCATCTCCTACGGCTGCATCTCCTGCAGCTGAATCTGCCGCCGCAGTGCTGTGGTTGCATCTCCTGCTGCTGCACCTCCTGTTGCTGCATCTCCTTCAGAATATCCTGATGATGCAGATGCAGCAGCTGGAGCAGCAGGAGGTGCAGAAGGAGATGCAGCAGGAGATGCCCCAGAAGGAAATGGAGCAGGAGATACAGCAGCAGGCCAAGCACAGTAGATGCAGCAGCAATATATGCAGCAAAAGGAGATGAAGCAGGAGATGCAGCAGCAGGAGAGGCAGAAGCAGATCCAGCATCAGGAGATTCACGAGGACATCCATCAGCAGGAGATGCAGCAGTAGGAGATGCACCTGTAGGCGAATCTACAGCAGATGCAGCAAAAGATGCAGGAGATTCAGCAGCAGGTGATGCAGCAGCAGGAGATGCAGCGAGATATGCAGAAGCAGGAGATGCAGCAGCAGGAGATGTGGTATGAGATGCAGAAGCAGGAGATGCAGCAGCAGATGCAGCAGGAGATGCAGCACCAGCAGATGCAGCAGCAGGAGATGAAGTATCAGATGCAGGAGCAGGAAATGCAGCAGTAGGAAATTCAGCAAGAGGAGATGCAGCAGGAGTTGCAGCAGAAGGAGATGCAGCAGTAGAAAATGCATCAGGAAATGCATCAGCAGCCGCAGGAGATACAGCAGCAGCAGCTGCAGCTGGAAACGCAGCAGCAGGAGATGCAGCAGAGTTTGGAGCAGCAGGAGATACAGAAGCAGGAGATCCAGCAAGAAAGCACCATCATACGATGAATACGCAGATGCAACAGAAGGATATGGTGCAGGAGATGCAGCCGCAAGAGACGTAGCAGGAGATGCAGCTGCAAGAGATGCATCAGGAGATGCAGTAGGAGATGCAGTAGCAGGAGATGTAGCAGTAGGATATGCAGCAAGAGACTGAGCAAGAGGAGATGTACCCTGAGATGCAGCAGCAGGAGATGCAGCGGGAGATGTAGAAGCAGACAAAGCAGCAGTAGAAGCAGCAGCAAGATAGACATCAGAAGGTGACAAAGCAGGAGATGCAAAAGCAGGAGATTAAGCTACAGGAGATGCATCAGGAGATGCAGTATCAGGAGATACAGCATCAGGAGATGGAGCCACAGTAGGTGCAGGAGCAGATTCAGAAGTAGATTCCGTAAGAGATGCAGCAGCAGGAGATTGATAAGCAAAAGATATAGCAGCAGGAGATGCAGCAGCATGGAAATTCAGGAGGAGATGCAGCAGCAGTAGCAGCAGGTAATGCAGCAGCAGTAGATGAAGTAGGCTTAGTAGCAGCTGTAGATGCAGCAGGGTATGCAAGAGCAGGAGATTCAGCAGCAGGAGATGAAGCAGGGGAGATGCATCATCAGATGAATCAGCTGATGCATCAGAGGAAGTTGCAGAAGGAGATGCAGCAGCAGGAAGTTCAGCAGAGGATGCAGCAGCAATCGATGCAGGTGGAGATCCAGGAGGAGGACATAGAGAAGCAGGAGATGCAGTAGCACATGCAGCAGCAGATGCAGGAGATGAAGCAGTAGGAGAAGCAGCAGGAGGAGATTGAGCAGGAGATGCATGAGGAGGTGCAGCAGCAGGTGATGCAGCATTAGGAGATGTACCAGTGGATGCAGCAGCAGGAGCTGCAGCAGGGGATTCAGTAGAAGGTGATGCAGCAGCAGATGCAGCAGAAGGAAATTCAGCAGCAGAAGATGCAGCAGTGTATGCAGCAGCAGCAGCAGATGGAGCATCAGGTGATGCACGTGGACATCAAAAAATCAGAAGATGAAACAACAGGAGATGCAGCAGTAGATTAATCTACAGCAGATGCACCAGAAGATGCAAGAGATGCAGCAGCAGGAGATGCAGCTGGAGATGCAGCAGCAGTAGATTGAGCAAGATATAGAGAAGCAGGAGATGCATCAGCGGGAGATGTGGCATGAGAGGCAGAAGAAGGAGATCCTGCAGCAGATGCAGTAGCATATGCAGTACCAGCAGATGCAGCAGCAGGAGATTCAGCAACAGGAGATGCAGCAGTCAGAGATGCAGCAAGTTACGCATCAGCAGAAGATGCATTAGCAGGAGTTCAGCAGCAGGAGATGCAGCAGGTGGAGATGCAGCATCAGGAGAGGCATCAGTAAATGCAGCAGCAGGAGATGCAGCAAGAGGAGATGCAGCAGATTATGCAGCAGCAGGAGATGAAGCAGGAGATGTGGTAGGATTAGATTCAGCAGGAGATGCAGCAGGAGATTCAGCAGCAGGAGATGCAGTAGGAGATAATGCAGATGGGGCTGCAGCAGCAGGAGATGCAGAATGAGAAGCAGAAGGAGATGCATTAGTAGGAGATGAAGCAGTATATGAAGCAGCAGCAGATGCAGCAGAAAATACTGCAGATGCAGCAGGAGGAGATTGATCAAGAGATGCAGCAGTAGATGATGCAGAAGCAAGAGATGCAGCAGCAGGAGATTACGCAGGAGATGCAGCAGTAGATGATGCAGCAGCAGGAGATGCAGCCGCAGCAGATGCAGGAAGATATTCGACAGCAGATTCAGTAGGAGTTGCAGCAGCAGGAGGTGAAGCAGCAGCAGATGCATCAATAGATGCCTATTCATCAGGAGATGCAGCAGGAAGAGATGCTTCAGCAGGTACAGCTTCATGAGATGTAGCACGAGATAGAGAAGGAGATGCTGTAGGAGAAGAGGCAGGAGGAGATGTTGCAGCAGACCCAGTAGCAAGAGATGCAGAAACAGAATATGCAGCCGGAGATTCTGCAGCAAGAGATGAAGCATCAGGATCTGCAGAGAAGAAGATGCAGCAGCAGGAGAGGCAGCAGGAGATGCAACAGCAGACGCATCAGCAGACACATCAGCAGGAGATGCAGCAGCAGAAGATACAGCAGCAGCAGCAGATGCACAAGAAAATGGAGCAGGAGATGCGGCAGGATAAGATGCAGTACCAGCAGATGCAGCAGGAGATGCAGCGTCTGGAGTTGAAGCAATAGAAGATGCTGCATAAGATGCAGCAGCAGATGCATCAGGAGAAGCAGGAGCAGGAAATGCAGCAGCAGAGATGCAGGAGTAGGAGAGGCAGAAGCAGGAGATGTGGCAGCAAGACATGCAAAAGGATATGCAGAAGCAGGAGATGCGGCAGCAGGAGAGGCACCATGTGATTCAGCAGGAGATGCAGCAGAAGATAGAGAAGCAGGAGATGCACCAGCAGATGCAGCCGCAGGAGATGCAGGAAATGCATCAGCTGATGCAGGAGGTGCTTTAGCAGGAGGAGATTTAGCAGGAGGAGATTTAGCAGGAGGAGAGGCAGCAGCAGGAGATGCAGCAGTAGATTCTGCTGCATCTCCTCTGCTGTCTCTCCTACTGCATCTCCTCCTGTTTCATCTTTTGTTGCATCTCCTGCTGCTGTGTATCATGGTGCATATCCTCTTGCTACATCTCCTGCTGCATCTCCTGCTGCTGAATCTCCTGCTGCATCTCCTGCTGATGCATATCCTGCTGCTGTATTTCCTGTGCATCTCTTTCTGCTTTATCTTTTTCTGCATATCCTGCTGCATCTCTTCCTGCTGGATGTCCTACTTAATCTCCTCCCACTACATCTTCAGCATATGCTGCTGCATCTGGTGCTGCTTCACCTATTGCTGCATCTCCTGCTATGGCATCTGCTGCTGCAAGTCCTGCTACTTCATCTGCTGCTGAATCTACATCTTTCGTCTGCTGCCTGCATCTCCTGCTGATGCATCTCCTGCTACAACTCCTTCTGCAGCATCCACTTTTGCATCTCCTTCATCTGCATCTCTTGAGGTATATTCTGCTGCATTTCTTTGTGCATCCTCTGCTGCATTTTTGTGGCTTCATCTCCTGCTGCTCTATCTCCTGCTGAAGAATCGCCTTCTGCTATATCTCCTGCTGCTGCATCTCCTTCTGAATGTGATGCTGAATCTACTGCTGAACATGCATCCCCTGCTGCTGCATTACATGTTGCATCTCCTCTTGCAGCATATCTTACTGCATTTCCTTCTGCTGCCTCTCTTGCTACATCTCCTTCTGCCGAATCTCCTGCTGCGTCATCTGCAGCAGCATCTTCTGCTGCTACATCTCCTACTGAATCTGCATCGCCTGATGCATCTGCTGCTGCATCTATTGCTGCTGCATCTGCTGCCTCTGCAGCTGCATCTCCTGCTACTGCATCTCCTCTTGCTGCATCTTCTGCTGCATTTCTGGCTACTGCATCTCCTTAATCTGATGCTGCATCTGCTGCTGATTCATGTACTGCTGCATCTCCTGCTACAATTCCTGCTGCTACATCTCCTGCCACTTGATGTCCTCCAGCATCTCCTGCTGCTGCATCCTCTGCCGATGCATCTGCGGATGCATTTGCAGAAGTATCTCCATTTCCTGCTGCATCTGCTGCTCAATCTTCTACGGATGCATCTAGTGCTTCTGCATTTCATCCTGAATGCATCTCCCGCTGCTACATCACCTGCTGATTCTCCTGTTGCACTTCCTGCTGTAACCTCTGATGCATATGTTGCTACTTCATCTCCTGATGCATCTCCTACTCTATCTCCTGCTGAATCTTCTTCTGCAGAATCTCCTCCTGCAACTCCTGCTGATGTATCTCCTGCTGCATCTCCTACTACATCTCCTGCTGCTGAATCTCCTTCTAGATCTCCTGCTGCATCTTCTGCTGAATCTTCCACTGAATCTCCTGCTGCAGACTCTCCTATGGCGTTTCCTGCTGCAGAATCTCCTGCTATATTTCCTGCTGCTGCATTTCCTGCAGAATCTGCTGCTGCTGCATCTCCTGTTGCATCTGCTTCTGATGCATCTGCGGCTACATCTCTGCTGCTGCATCTCTTCCTGCATTTCCTGCTTCATCTGCTGATCCATCTGCTGCTGCTCTATGTCCTGCTACATCTCGTCATGCTGCACATCCTGCTGCATCTGCTGAAGATTCTCTTCCTATTGCTTCTCCTGCTCAATCTGCATTTCCTGCTGCATCTGCATCTGCTTCTCCTGCTGCTGCATCTCCTGCAGAATTAGCTGCTGCTGCATCTGCTTCTACATGTACGTTATAAATTTCTACATTTGCTGTTTCATCTCCTGATGCATCTGCTGATGCACCTCCTGCTGCTGCATCTCCTGCTTCATCTTTAGATGATGCATCTGTGGCTTTATCACTTCGTATGTCATCTCCTGCTGCAACTGCTGCAGTATTTTCTGCTGCAGCATCTCCTGCTTCTGCGTCTACTGCTGCATTTCCTGCTGCATCTGCTGCTGATGCATCTCCTATTGCGAATCTGCTGCAGCATCTCCTGCTTCTGAATCGCTTGCTGAATCTGCATCTACTGATGCATCTGCTGCTGCATCTCCACCTGCTGTATCTGATGCTTCATCTCCTGCTGCATTTCCTGTTACTGCATCTCCTTCTGCATCTCCTGCTACTGCATAACCTGCTGAATCACCTGCTGCTGGATCTGCTGCGACTGCAATTTCCTGCTACTTCAACTCCTGCTCTTGCATCTCCATCTGCTGTATCTCCTCCTGCATCTCCCACGGCATCTCATGCTGCTACATCTCCCTCTGAATATGCATCTCCTGCTACTACATCTCCTGATGCATCTCCTGCTGAATATGTATCTCCTGCTGCATCTCCTGCTGCTGCATCCTCTGTTGCTCTGTCTTCTTCTCTATCTCTTGCTTCATCTGCTGCTGCATCTCCTGCTGCATCTGCTGCTGCTGAATCTCCTGTTGCTGCATCTCCTTCTGCATCTGCAACAGATCTCCTTCTGCATCTGCTGCTGCTGAATCTCCTGCTGCATCTCCTGCAGCTGCATTTCCTCCTGCTAAATCTCCTCCTGAAGCTCCTGCCACCTCTCCTGCTTCATCTGCTGCTGCTGTATCTCCTGCTGCTGAATCTTTTGTTGCATCTCCTGCTGCTGAATTTCCTGCTGCTGCATCTCCTCCTGCATCTCATGCTGCATTTCTTGGTGCTACATATATTGCTGCTGCAACTCCTGCTGAATCTCCTGCTATAGAATCTCCTACTGCATGTCCTGCTGAAACTCCTGCTATAGAATCACCTGCTGCATCTCCTGCTGCTAAGTCTCCTACTGCTGCATCTCCTCCTGATACATCTGCTGCAGCATCTTCTGCTGCTACATCACCTGCTGCTGCATCTCCTGCTGCTACATCTGCTGCTGCTGCATCTCCTGCTGCTGAATTTCCTGCTGCATCTCCTGCTACTGCATCCTCTGCTTCTTTATATACTGCTGCATTTCTTGCTGCTCTATCTCTAGCTGCATATTTTGCTGCATCTCCTGCTGCATCACCTCCTGCTGTGTCTCCTGTTGCTGCATCTCCTCCTGCTACATCTGCTGCAGCATCTCCTGCTGCGGCATCTCTTCCTGCTTCTCCTGCTGCATCTGCTTCTACATCTGCTGATGCATCTCCTACTGCTGCATCTCCTTCTGCTGCAGATCCTGCTTCATCTTTTTCTCCTGCATATCCTGAATATATTTCCTGCTGCATCTTCTACGGTATTTCTTGCTACATCATCTGCCTCACCTCCTCTTGCATCTCCTGCTGCGTCTGCTGATGCATCTCATTCTGCTGCATCTCCTCTTTCATCTTCAGCTGATGTATCTGTAGCTTCATCTCCTGATATTTCATCTCCTTCTGCATCTGCTGGGCATCTCCTGCTGCTGCATCTCCTGCTGCATTTCCTGCTGCATCTGCTGCTGCTCTGCTGCTGCTTCATCTACTGCTGAATCTCCAGCTACATATCCTGCTGCTGCACATCCTGCTGTACCTATACTGATTCTCCTGTTCATGCATATCCTCCTGCACCTCCTGCTGCTACACATCCTGCTGCTACTGCATGTCTTGCTGCATCTCCTCCTGATGCTTCTCCTGCTGCATATCCTTCTGCATTTCCTGCTGCATCTCCTCCTCCTGCATCTTCTGTTGCATCTCCTACTGCGGCTTCTCCTGCTGCATCGATTTCTGCCCATCTCCTTCTGCATCTCCTGCTCCTGCACGTCCTACTGTGAATCTGCTGCAGATTCTTCTGCTGATGAATCTCCTGCTGAATCTGCATCTACTGCTGCATCTCCTGCCGCTGCATCTCCTGCTGCTTCATCTCTTTTCTCTGCATCTCCTGCTGTATCTCCTGCCACTGAATCCCCTGCTGTATCTACTACCGATGCATCTCCTGCTTCAGTTTCTCCTTCTGCATCTCCTGCTGCATCTTCTGCTTCTGCATCTCCTGCTTCTGTTTCCGCTGCATCATCACCTCCTGCCTCGCCTCCTACTGCATCTCCTGCTCAATCTCCTGCTTATCTCCTGCTGCTGTATCAGCCGGAGCATAACTTCCTGCTGCATCTACTGCTTGATCTGCATTTCATACTGCATCTGCTTCTGTATCTCATTTTGCTGTATTTCCTGTGGAATTTGCTGCTGAATCTGCTGCTGCATCCCCTGCTGTTGCATCTCCTGCTTTATCTACTGCTGCATATCCTGCTACTGCGTTTCCTGATGAATCAGCTGCTGAATCTGCTGCTGGATCGTTTGCGGTGGCATCTCCTGCTCTTGCATCTCCTGCTGCTGAATCTCCTCCTGAATCTCCTGCAACATTTCATGCTGCTACATAACCTGTTACATCTCCTGATGTATCTCCTTCTGAATAGTCATCTACTGATGCATCTCCTCCTGATGCATCTGCTGCAGCATCTCCTGCTGTATTTCCTGCAGCATCTCCTGATGTATCTCTTGCTACTTCAGCTCCTGCGGCATCTCCTGCTGAATAGGCCTACCCTGCTGCATCTTCTGCTGCTGCACTTCCTGCTGCAGTGTCTAATGCTCTATCTCCTGCTTCATCTGCTGCTGCTGCATCTGCTGCTGCTGCATCTCCTACAACATATTCTGCTGCTGCAATTTCTGCTTCATTTCCAGCTGCTGCATCACCTGCTGCATCTCCTGCCAATCAAATCTCCTGATGCATCTGCTGCTGCAACTTTTGCTGCTGCATCTGCTGCCTCTGCAGCTGCAGCTGCATCACCTGCTGCCTTACCTCCAACTGCATATTCTGCTGCATTTCCTGCTACTTCATGTACTGCTGCATCTCCTGCTACATTTGCTGCTGCTGTATCTCCTACTACTTGATGTCCTCCTGCATCTCTTGCTGCTGCATCTGCTGCTTCATTTCCTGCTGCATCCTCTGCGGATGCATCTGTGGATGTACCTGCAGAAGCATCTCCATTTTCTGCTGCATCTGCTGCTCAATCTTCTACGGATGCATCTAGTGCTTCTGCATTTCAGCTGCATATCCTGTTGAAGGCATCTGCGGCTGAATCTCCTGCTGCTGCAACTCCTGCTGAATCTCCTGCTGCACTTCCTGCTGTAACTGCTGATGCCTATCTTGCTATTTCATCTCCTGCTACATCTCCTGCTGAATCTTCTGCACAATCTCCTCCAGCATCTCCTGCTGCAATTCCTGCTGTCGATATCCTGCTGCATCTCCTACTACGTCCCCTGCTGCTGAATCTCCTTCTATATCTCCTGCTCCATCTCCTGATGCGTTTTCTACTGAATCTCCTGCTGCAGAATCTGCTATGAAATTTCTTGCTGCAGAATCTCCTGCTGATGCATCTCCTGCTGATGCATCTCCTGCTGAATCTAATGCTGCATCTGGTGCGGCTGCATCTTCTTTTACTCCATCTCCTGCTGCTGCATCTGGTGCGGCTAATTTCCTGCTGCATTTCCTTCTGTTGAAACTCCTGCTGCATATCCTGGTGCATCACCTGCTGAATATGCATCTCCTGCTACATCTCCTGCTGATACACTTCATGCAGCTTCAGCTGCTGCTGCATATCCTGCTGCATCTGCTGTTGCCAAATCTCTTGCTGTTGCATATCCTACAGAATTTCAAGCAGCATCTCCTGCTGATGTAATTCTTGCTGCATTTCATCCTGCATCCTTTGCTGCTGTACCTGCTGCTGCTTCTGGTGATGCTACACGTCCAGCTGCATCTGCTGCTTCATCTGCTGCTGTATCTCCTGCTGCATATGGTTCTGCATCTTCTGCTGCATATGGTGCTGCATCTGGTGCTGCTTCTGCTGCTGGTGCATCTCCTGCCTCATATCCTGCTTCTGTGTCTCCTGCTGATGCATGTCCTGCTGCATCTCCTGCTTCTGCATCTACTTCTTCTGCATCTCTGGCTCCAGCATCTCCTGCTGCATCAATTGCTGCTGCATCTCTTATTCATCTCCTTCTGCTGCATATACTGCTGCATGTGGTGCTGCTGTACCTCCTCCTGCTGCAATTCCTGTTGCATCTCCTCCTGCTGCATCTCTTGCTGAATCTCCTCCTACTGCATCTCCTGTTCCATCTCCTCCTTCTACATCACCTGCAGATGCATCTCCTGCTGTATCTCCTGCTACTGCATATTCATCTGCATTTCCGTCTGCAGCTCTTTATGAATCTACTACTGCGTCATCTGCTGAATTTGCTGCTGCATCTGCTGCTGCTTCATCTACTGCTGCATCTCCTGACAGATCTCCTGCCGCTGCATCTCCTGCTGCTGCATCTGGTGCTGCATCTGATGCTGCTTTCTCTCCTACTGCATGTACTGCCGATGAATCTCCTGCTATATTACCTTCTGCTGCATCTTCTTCTCTTCATCTACTACTCTGCAATTCCTGCTGCTGCATCTCCTCCTTCTTCATCTGCGGCATCTCCTGCTGCTACATCTCCTTGTGCATTTGATGCTGATGCATCCTCTGTTACTTCTGCTGCTGCTGCATTCCCTGCTGCTACATCTCCTTGTGCATTTGATGCTGATGCATCCTCTGTTACTTCTGCTGCTGCTGCATTCCCTGCTGCATCTCCTGTTTCTGCATCTCCTTCCGCTTCTCTTGCTACTACATCCCCTGCTGCTGCATTTCGTGTTGCATCTCCTGATGCTGTAACTCCTTCTGCATCTCCTACTGCATCTCATTTCTTGATGCATCTCCTGCTGCATTTCATGCTGATACATCTCCCGCTGCATCTCCTCCGTTATACCTTTCTACATTTGCTGCCTCATTTCCTCATGCACCTGCTGATGCCCCTCGTGCTGCTGCATCTCCTGCTTCATCTTCATCTGATGCATCTGTCTTCATCACCTGATACGTCATCTCCTTGTTCAACTGCTGCTGCATTTCCTGCTGCATCTGCTGCTGCTTCATCTCCTGCCAAATCTCCTGCTACATATCCTGCTGCTGCACTTCTAAATGCATCTCATGATAATGTTTTATCTCCTGCTACTGCATCTCCTGCTGTAACTACTGCTGCTGCATTTCCTGCTACATCTTCTGCTGCTGCATCTCCTGCTGATGGGTCTGACGCTGCATCTCTTGCTCATGCATCTCTTGCTGCATCTCCTCCTGCTGCATTACATGCTCTATCTCCTCTTACTGCATCTCCTCTTGCTGCATATCCTGCTTCTGTATATACTGCTGCCTTTCCTGCTGCTGCATCTCCTGCTGCTGTATCTCGTTCTGCATCTCCTTCTTCTGAACCTCCTGCTGCTCTTTTACGTTCTGCATCGATACCTGCTGCATGACCTGCAGCTGCATCTCCTCCTGCTGCATCTGTTTCTGCATCTCCTGCTGATGGGTCTGACACTGCATCTCTTGCTCGTCCATCTCCTGCTGCATCTCCTACTGCTGCATCACCTTCTGCACGTTCTGCTGTAGCATCTCCTTCTGCTGCTTCTCCTGTTGCTGCATCTGCTGCTGAATATCCTGATGCTGTGTCTGCTCCTGAATATCCTTTGTCTGCTGCTGCATCTCCTGCTGCTTCTCCTGCTGCTGCATCAGTTGCTGCTGAATCTCCTCATGAATCTCCTGTGGCATCTCATGTTTCTACATATCATGCTGAATCTCCTAATGCATCTCCACCTGCTGCCACTCCTACTGCTGCCTTTGCAACTGCATCTCCTACTGCTGCATCTCCTTCTGCATGTGCTGCTGCAGCATCTTCTTCTGCTGCATCTCATGCTGCTGCATTTCATGCTGCTGCATCTCCGTCTGAATTTCTTGCTGCTGCATTTCCTGCTGATGCATATTCTGCTTCAACTCCTGATGCTGCATTACCTTCTGCATCTATTCCTGTTGTATTTCCGGATGCTGCATCTGCTGATACTGCATGTGCTGCTGCATCTCCTGATGCATCTCTTGGTGCTGCATCTTCTGGTGTTGCATCTCCTGCTGCATCTCCTTCTGAATATCTATCTCCTGATGCATCTCCACCTGCTGCCACTTCTACTGCTGCGTTTGCTTCTGCATCTCCTGCTACAACTACTGCTGCTGAATCTCCTGATGCCGTGTCTGCTGCTGAATATCCTTTGTCTACTGCTGAATCTCCTGCTGCTGAATCTCCTACTGTATCTGCTGCTGCTGCATCTCCTACAGCTGCATCACCTTCTGTATGTTCTGCTGCAGCATCTCCTTCTGCTGCTTCTCCTGTTGCTGCATCTGCTGGTGCTGCACATGCTGCAACATCTCGTTCTGCATCTCCTGCTGCTGCATCTCCTGCTGCATCTCCGTCTGAATCTCCGTCGGAATCTCTTGGTGCTGCATTTCCTGCTGATGCATATTCTGCTTCAACTCCTGCTGCTGCATTACCTTCTGAATCTATTCCTGTTGTATTTCCTGCTGCTGCATCTCCTGCTGCTGCGTCTACTGCTTCATATCCATCTGCTGCATCTGCTGATACTGCATGTGCTGCTCCATCTCCTGCTGCATCTCTTAGTGCTGCATCTTCTGGTGTTGCATCTGCTTCTAAATCTCCTGCGGCATCACCTGCTCCTGTATCTTCTGCTGCTACATCTCCTGATGCATCCTCTGCTCATGCATCTGCGGATGCATCTCCTGATGCACCATTTCCCGTTGCATCTGCTACTCCATCCCCTGCGGCATCTCTTTCTGCTCCATCTGGTGCATCTGCTGTTGCATATGCTGCTGCTTCATTTACTGCTGCATCTCCTGTTAAATCTCCTGCTGCTTCATCTCCTTCTGAATTTTCTGCTGAATCGACTGCTGAATATGCATCCCCTGCTGCATCTCCTGCTGCTGCATCTCCTGCTTCATATCGTACTGCATCTCCTCCTGCAGCATATCTTGCTGCATTTCCTTCTGCTGCATCTCCTGCTGCATCATCTGCCGTAGCATCTTCTCTTGCTACATCTCCTACTGAATCTGCATTTCCTGATGCTGCTGCTGCTGAATCTATTGCTGCTGCATCTGCTGCCTGTGCAGCTGCAGCTGCATCACCTGCTGATGCATCACCTGCTGCATTACCTCCTACTGCATATTCTGCAGCGTTTCCTGCTGCTGCATCTCCTTAATCTGCTGCTCCATTTCCTGCTACTTCATGTACTGCTGCATCTCTTTAATCTGCTGATCCATTTCTTTCTCCTTCATGTACTGCTGCATATCCTGCTAAATCTCCTGCTGCTGCATCTCCTGCTACTTGATGTCCTCCTGCATCTTCTGCTGCTGATTCTGCTGCTTCATCTCCTGCTGCTGTATAGCATGCTGATTCATCTCCTGCTGCATCCTCTGCAGATGCATCTGCAGAAGCATCTCCATTTCCTGCTGCATCTGCTGCTCAGTCTTCTACGGATGCATCCAGTGCTTCTGCATTTCAGCTGCATATCCTGTTGAAGGCATCTGCGGCTGCATCTCCTGCTGCTGCACCTCCTGCTGAATCTCCTGCTGCACTTCGTGCTGTAACTGCTGATGTTTATCTTGCTATTTCGTCTCCTGATGCATCTCCTACTGAATCTTCTTCTGCAGAATCTCCTCCAGCATCTCCTGCTAAAATTCCTGCTTATGTATCTTCTGCTGCATCTCCTTCTACATCCCCTGCTGCTGAATCTCCTTCTATATCTCCTGCTGCATTTTCTACTGAATCTCCTGCTGCTTTTTCTACTGAATCTCCTGCTGCCGAATCTCACACGGAATTTCCTGCTGCAGAATCTGCTGATGCATTTCCTGCTGATGCATCTCCTGCTGAATCTCCTGATGCTGCATCTCCTGCTGCTGAATCTCCTGCCTTTTCATCTCCTGCTGCTGCAACTCCTGCTGAATGTGCTGCTTCATCTTGTGCGACTGCATCTTCTTTTCCTGCATCTCCTGCTGCTGCATCTCCGGCTGATTTCCTCCTGCATATCCTGGTGCATCACCTGCTGAATATGCATTTCCTGCTACATCTCCTGCTGATACACCTCATGCAGCTGCATCTGCTGCTGCATATCCTGCTGCATCTGCCGTTGCCAAATCTCTTGCTGTTGCGTATCCTACAGAATTTCCAGCAGCATCTCCTGCTGATGCAATTCTTGCTGCATCTCATCCTGCATCCTTTGTTGCTGCATCTGCTGCTGCTTCTGGTGATGCTACATCTCCAGCTGCATCTGATGCTTCATCTGCTGTTGTATCTCCTGCTGCATATGGTTCGGCATCTTCTGCTGCATATGCTTCTGCATCTTCTGCTGTATATGTTGCTGCATCTTCTGCTCCTTCTGCTGCTGGTGCATCTCTTGCCTCATATCCTGCTGCTGGTTCTCCTGCTGGTGCATGTCCTGCTGCATCTCCTGATTCTGCATCTTCTTCTTCTGCATCTCCGGCTCCAGCATCAACTGCTGCATCAATTGCTGCTGCATCTCTTATTCTTCTCGTTCTGCTGCATATACTGCTGCTTCTGGTGCTGCTGTACCTCCTCCTGCTGCATCTCCTGCAGAATATCCTCCTTCTGCATCTCCTGTTCCATCTCCTCCTGCTGCATTTCCTGCTGAATATCCTGCTGCTTCATCTCTTGATCCATGTCCTGCTGCTGTATTTCATGTTTCTGCATCTCCTTTTGCTTCGTCTGCTGCTGCATCTCCTGCTGCATCTCATGTGGCACCTTCTATTGAAGCATCTCCTTCTGCTGCATATCTTGCTGCTTCATCTCGTTCTGCTTCTCCTTCTGCATCTCCTTGAACGTCACCTGCTACATCTCCTTCTGCATCATCTGCAGATGCCTCTCCTGTTGTATCTCCTGCTGCTGCATATTCATCTGCATTTCCTGCTGCAGCTCTTTATGAATCTACTACTGCGTCATCTGCTGAATTTGCTGCTGCATTTGATGCTGCATCTCATGCTGCATCTGATGCTGCTTTCTCACCTGCTGCATGTATTGCTGATGAATCTCCTGCTATATTTCCTTCTGCTGCATCTTCTTCACTTCATCTACTACTCTGCACTTCATGCTGCTACATCTCCTCCTTCTGCATCTCCGGCTGAATCATCTGTAGCATCTCCTGCTTCTTCATCTCCTGCTGCTACATCTCCTAGTGCGTATGCTGCTGCTGAATCTCCTGTTACTTCTGCTGCTGCTGCATTTCCTGCTGCATCTCCTGATGCTGCAACTCCTTCTGCATCTCCTACTGCATCTCATTTCTTGATGCATCTCCTGCTTCATTTCCTGCTGATACATCTGCTGCATCTCCTCGGTTATACCTTTCTACATTTGCTGCCTCATTTCCTCATGCACCTGCTGATGTCCCTCGTGCTGCTGTACCTCCTGCTTCAACTTCAGCTGATGCATCTGTGGCTTCATCACCTCCTATGTCATCTCCTGCTGCATCTGCTGCAGTATTTCCTGCTGCTGTATCTGCTGATCCTGCATCTACTGCTGCATTTCCTGCTGCATCTGCTGCTGCTTCATCTCCTGCCAAATCTCCTGCTACATATCCTGCTGCTGCACCTCTTAATGCATCTCATGATAAAGCTTCATCTCCTGCTACTGCATGTCCTGCTGCATCTACTGCTGCTGCATCTCCGGCCGATGGGTCTGATGCTGCATCTCTAGCTCTTGCATCTCCTTCTCCTGAATCTATTCCTGAATCTCCCGCGGCATCTCATGCAGCAGGAGATGCAGCAGGAGATGCAGTACGAGGAGATGCGGTAGGAGATGTAGGGGTAGGAGATGCAACAGGAAATGCAGCAGGAGGAGTTACAGCAGAACCAGATGCAGCAGTATATGCAGCAGAAGATGCAGAACCATATGCAGCAGGAGATACATCAGCAGATGAAGCAGCAGATGAATAAGAGATAACAGCAGCAATTGATGCAACAGGAGATGCTGGAGATGCAGAAGAAGATGCAGAAGCAGGAGATGCAGCGGGACATGCATCAGCAGGAGATGCAGCAAAACATACATCAGCAGGAGACACAGCAGCAGGATATGAGGCAGGAGATGCACCAGCAGCAGAAGCAGCAGCAGATGCAGCACCAGCTGCAGCAGAAGATGCAGAACCATATGCAGCAGGAGATACAGCAGCAGATGAAGCAGCAGATGCAGCTGGAGATGTAGCATCACCAGAAGCAGCAGCAGGTACAGCAACAAAGTATGCAGGATGAAATGCAGCAAGAATTACATCAGCAGGAGATGCTGCTGGAAATTCAGTAGGATATGCAACAGCAAGAGATTTGGCAACAGCAGATGCAGCAGATATGCAGCGGCAGCTGAAGCTGCATGAGGTGTATCAGCAGATGTAGCAGGAAATGCATATTCAGCAGGTGATGCACCAGGATATGCATCAGGAGATTCAACAGCAGGACATGCAGCAGGAAATCAGCCGGAGATGAAACAGCAGGAGATGCAGGAAAAGAAGATGCAGCCGCACCAGATGCAGCAGCAGATTCAGCAGGAGTTGCAGCAGCAGGAGATGAAGAGGCAGGAGATTCAGCAGCAGGAGATGAGGCATCAGGAGATTCAGCAGGAGATGCATCAGCAGGAAATGCATCAGCAGATTCTGCAGCAGGAAATTCCGTGTGAGATTCGGCAGCAGGAGATTCAGTAGAAAAAGCAGCAGGAGATTCAGCAGGAGATATAGAAGGAGATTCAGCAGCAGGGTATGTAGTAGGAGATGCAGCAGGAGACACATCAGCAGGAATTGTAGCAGGAGATGCTGAAGGAGATTCTGCAGAAGAAGATTCAGCAGGAGATGCAGCAGGAGATGAAATAGCAAGATAGGCATCAGCAGTTACAGCAGGAAGTGCAGCAGGAGATTCAGCAGGAGGTGCAGCAGCAGGAGATGCAGCCGCAGATGCCTTCAACAGGATATGCAGCTGAAACGGAGAAGTACTAGATGCATCCATAGAAGATTCAGCAGGAGATGCAGCAGAAAATGGAGATGCTTCTGCAGATGCATCTCCTGATGCTGCAACTCCTTCTGCATCTTCTGCTGATGCATCTCCTGCGGAATCTGCTGCTGCTGCATCTCCTGTGGCATCTGCCGATGCACCTCCTGCTGCTGCATGTCCTGCTTCATCTTCAGCTGATGCATCTGTGGCTTCATCACCTCATATGTCATCTCCTGCTGCATCTGCTGCAGTATTTCCTGCTGCACTAGCTGCTGATCCTGCATCTACTGCTGCATTTCCTGCTGCATCTGCTGCTGCTTTGCTGCTGCTTCATCTCCTTCCAAATCTCCTGCTACATATCCTTCTGCTGCACCTCTTAATGCATCTCATGATAATGCTTCATCTCCTGCTACTGCATCTCCTGCTGCACCTACTGCTGCTGCATCTCCTGCTTATGGGTCTGATGCTGAATCTCTTTCTGCATCTCATTCTGAGTCTCCGACTGCTCTATTACCTTCTGCATCTCCTCCTGCTGCATCTCCTGCTAAATCTGCATCTCCTCCTGCATCTGCTTCTGCATCTCCTGCTGATGCATCTCCTGCTGCATCTCCTGCTGATGCATCTGCTTCTTCATCTCCTGCTGCTTCATCTCCTGCTCTTGCATCTCCTTCTGCTCAATCTCCTCCTGAATCTCCGGAGGCATCTCATGCTGCTACATCTCCTGACGTATCTCCTTCTGAATATGCATGTCCTGCTGCTTCTCCTGCTGCTGCATCTCCTGCTGCTGAATCTCCTGCTGCTGCATCTATTGCTGCTGAATCTCCTGCTGCTGCGTCTGCTGCATCATCTCCTCTTTCTCCATATCCTGCTGTATCTCCTGTTGCTGCATCATATCATGCTGCTGCATATGTTGAAGTATCTCTTCCTACTGCATCTTCTGCTGAATCTTCATTTCCTGCTGCATCTGCCTCTGCATCTCCTGCTGCTGCTACATCTCGTGTTCCATCTCCTCATGCTGCATCTCCTACTGAATGTCCTGCTGTTTCATATCCTGCTACTGCATCTCCTCATGAATCTCCTGCTGCTTCATCTCTTGATCCATGTCCTGCTGCTGTATCTCATGTTTCTGCATCACCTTTTGCTTCGTATGGTGCTGCGTCTCCTGCTGTATCTCATGTTACACCTTCTATTGTAGCATCTCCTGTGTCATCTCATTCTGCTGCATTTCTTGCTGCTTCATCTCGTTCTGCTTCTCCTGCTGCATCTCCTTGAGCGTCACCTGCTTCATCTCCTTCTGCATCACCTGCAGATGCATCTCCTGCTGTATCTCCTGCTGCTGCATATTCATCTGCATTTCTTGCTGAAGCATTAGAAGCAGAAACAGATGCAGCAGGAAATGCAGATTGAGCAGGAGAAGCAATAGGAAGAGAATCTTCAGCAGATGCAGCAGGATGTGCAGGATGACGAGATGTAGCAGGACATAGAGCAGCAGCAGATGCATCAGCAGATGAAGCAGGAAATGCAGGAAGAGATGCAGCAGCAGAGATGTAGCCGCAGATGCATCAGAAGCAGATGCAACAGGAGATGCAGCAGCAGCAGATTCCGCAGGAGATGCATCAGCAGAAGATGCAGAAGGAGTTGCAGCATCAGGAGATGCAACAGGAAATGCAGCAGCAGGGGATGTAGTAGCAGGAGACACAGAAGGAGATGAAGAAGGAGCTGCAGAATCAGGAGATGCATCAGGGAATGCAGCAGCAGCAGAAGAAACAGGAGATGCAGCAGCAGCATCATTTGCACTAGGAGATGTAGCAGCAGGAGATGAAGAAGCAGGAGATGCTACAGGCGATTCAGCCGGAGATGCAGAAGGAGGAGATGCAGCAGCAGGAGGTGCAGAGTAGTAGATGAAGTGAAGAAGATGCAGCAGAAGGAAATATAGCAGGAGAAGCAACCGCAGTAAATGCAGCAAGAGAGAAAGAAGCAGCAGATGCAGCATCAGATGTAGCAGAAGAGGATTCAACAGCAGATGCAGCAGCAGGAGATGCAGCAGCAGGAGATCTATCAGGAGATGCAGCAGCAAATTCAGCAGATGGAGCAGTAGTAGATTCATAAAGAGCTGCAGCAGGAAATGCAGATGAATATGCAGCAGCAGGAGATACAGCAGGAGATGCATCTGCAAGTCATGCAGAAGGAGATGCAGCAGGAGATGCAGAAGGAGATGCAGCAGGAGATGCAGAAGGAGATGCAGCAGCAGGAGATGCAGCAGCAGGAGATGCAGCAGAAGGAGATGACGCAGGAGATGCTTCAATAGAAGGTGCAACATGAGATACAGCAGATAAAGCTGCAGCAGCAGATGAAGCAGAAGGAGATGCAGAAACATGAGATGCAGCAGCAAGACATGGATCAAGAGATGCAGCAGCAGGAGATGAAGCTTCAGGAGATTAATTAGGAGATGCAGTAGCAGGATATGAAGCAGCAGGAGATATAGCAGCAGGACATGCATCAGGAGATGCAGCAGTATGAGATGAAGCAGCAGGGGATACATCAGGAGATGCAGAAGCAGCAGATACAGCAGGAGATGCAATAGCAGGAGGTGGAAAAAGAGATAATGCAGCAGCAGGAAGAGATTAAGCAGGAGATGCAGCAGGAGGAGGTACAACAGCAGCAGATGCAGCAGCCTATGCAGCAGAAGAAGATGCATAAGAGATGCAGCAGCAATTGATGAAGCAGGAGATGCTGGAGAAGGAGATGCCAAAGAAGTAGATGCAGAAGCAGGAGATGCAGGAGTAGATGCATCAGCAGGAGATGCAGCAAAACATACATCAGCAGGAGACACAGCAGCAGGATATGAGGCAGGAAATGAACCAGCAGAAAATGCAGCAGGAGATGCTTCCGGAGATTAAGCAGGAGATGCTGCAGCAGGTGATGCAGCAGGTGATGCAGCAGCAGGAAATTTTGCAGGGCTTGCAGCACCAGATGCAGCTGCAGCAGTAGGGGATGCAGCAGGTGATGCAGCAGGAAGAGATGGAGCAGGAGATAGATCAGCAGCAGATGCACCAGCAGAGGCAGCAGCAGTAGATGCAGCAGGACATATAGAAAAGTATGAGGCAGCAGGAGCTGTAGGAGATGCAGCAGTAGATGAAGTAGCAGTAGATGCAGCAGCAGTTGCAGCAGGAAATGCAGTAGGAGATGCAGCAGTAGGAAATGCAGTAGCAGGAGGTGCAGCCGCAAAAGCATTCAGCAGCATATGCAGTAGAAGATGCAGCAGCAGGTGATTCAGTAGCAGGAGATCAAGCAGCAGATGTAGCAGGATACGCGGCATCAGTAGATGCATCCGGAGATGCATCAGCAGAGCATGTAGCAGGAGATATGGCAGCAGGAGATGCAGGAGTACATGAAATAGCAGCAGATACAAGAGCAGATTCAGGAGATGCAGCAGCAGGAGATGCAGCAGGAGATGTAGCAACACCAGAAGCAACAGCAGATGCAGCAGCAGGTGATGCAGGATGAGATGCAGCAGGAACTGCAGCAGCAGGAGATGCTGCAGGAGATGCAGCAGGATATGCAACAGCAGATGCAGCAGCATGAGGTGCATAACAGGAGATGCAGCATGAGATGAAGTAGCAGGAGATGCAGAAGCAGGAGATGCAGAAGGAGATGCAGTAGCAGGAGACGCATTAGAAGGAGATGCAGCAGAAGGAGATGAAGAGGCAGGAGATTCATCAGAAGATGCATCAGCAGGAAATGTAGCAGGAGATTCTGCAGCAGGAAACGCCATAGGAGAGTCTGCAGCAGGAGATTCAGTGGAAGATTCAGCAGAAGATGCAGTAGGAGAGATAGAAGGAGATTCAGCAGCAGGAGATGTAGTAGGAGATGCAGCAGGAGATACATCAGCAGGAGTTGCAGGAGGAGATTCTGCAGAAGAAGATTCAGCAGGAGATAGAGTAGGAGATGCATCAGGAGATGAAGTAGCAACATATGCATCAGAGGTTACAGCAGGAAGGGCAAGAGGAGATTCAGCAGGTGATGTAGCAGCAGGAGATGCCGCCACAGAGCGCATTCAGGATGAAATGCAGAAGCACTAGATGCATCCGTAGAAGATTGAGCAGCAGATGCAGCAGGAAATGGAGAGACTTCGGCAGATGCATCCGCAGATGAATCGGCAGAGGATGCAGCAGCAGAAGATGCTGGAGGATATCAAGTGGCAGGAGATGTAGCAGCAGGAATTGTAGCAGGAGATGCAGCAGTACATGAATCAGCAGCAGATGCAGCATCAGATTAAGGAGATGCAGTAGTCGGAAATGCAGCAGAAGATGCAGCAAGAGGAGATGCAGTAGCAGGAGATGCAGCTGCAGCTGCAGAGGCAGCAGATGCAGCAGCAATAGATGCAGCAGCAGATGCATCAGGCGATGCAGATTCAGTAGGAGATGTAGCAGCAGAAGATGCTGCTGCAGATGACGCAGCAGGAGATTCGGCAGAAGGAGATGTAGCAAGAGAGGCAGCAGAAGGAAATGCAGTAAGATATGCTGCAAGAGGAAATGCAACAGGTAATGCAGCAGCAGGGGATGCATGTTCAGCAGTAGATTCAGCATCACATTCAGAAGGAGATGCAGCAGCAGGAGATATAGCAGAAGGCGATTCTTCAGCAGGAGATAGAGCAGCAGGAGATGAAGCCACAAAAATGCAGCAGAGGATGCACAAAGAAATGCAGCAGAATATACCTCAAGAGATGCAGATGAAGGAGATGCAAAAGTGGATGCTGCAGAAGGAGTTGTAGCAGGAGATGCATCAGCAGGAGATGCAGGCAGCAGACGAAAGATGTAGATTCAGCAGCAGATGAAGTAGCAGGACTTGCAGCAGCAGATGCCATAGCAGGAGATGCAGCAATAGGTGAAGCAGCACCAGATGCAGCAGCATATGCTGAAGACGTAGTAGTAGGAGATTAAGGAGCAGATCCAGCAGGAAGAGATGCAGCAGGAAATGCAGAAAAAGATAAAGCAAAAAGAGATGCACAGGAAATACAGCAGCAGGATATGCATCAGCAGGAGATGCAGCAGGAGATTCAGCAGCAGGAGATGCAGCAGGAGATGCAGCAGGAGATGTAGCAAGAGGATATGCACCATGATACACAGCAGCAGGAGATGCAACAAAAGATGAAACAGGAGGAGATGCAGTAGGAGAGGCAGTAGAGGAGATGCAGCAGAATCTACTGCTGCATCTCCTGCTGCTGCCTCTCCTCCTGCTAAATCTCCTCCTGCTAAAGCACCTCCTGCATCAGCTGATGCATTTCCTGCATCTCCTGCGGCTGCATCTGCTGGTGCATCTCCTGCTTCTCTATCTTCTGCTGCATCTCCTGCTGAATGACATGGTGTATCTCCTGCTGCCGCATCTCCTGCTGCTGCCTCTCCTCCTGCTAAATCTCCTCCTGCTAAAGCACCTCCTGCATCAGCTGATGCATTTCCTGCATCTCCTGCGGCTGCATCTGCTGGTGCATCTCCTGCTTCTCTATCTTCTGCTGCATCTCCTGCTGAATGACATGGTGTATCTCCTGCTGCCGCATCTCCTGCTGCTGCCTCTCCTCCTGCTAAATCTCCTCCTGCTAAAGCACCTCCTGCAGCAGCTGATGCATTTCCTGCATCTCCTGCGGCTGCATCTGCTGGTGCATCTCCTGCTTCTCTATCTTCTGCTGCATCTCCTGCTGAATCACATGGTGCCTCTCCTGCTGCCGCATCTCTTGCTTCTGCATATCCTTTTGCATGTCTTGCTGCCACATCTCCTGCTTCTGCCTCTCCTACTCCTGCATCTCTGCTGCTGCATTTCCTGCTCCTGCTTCTCCTGATGCATCTGCTGCTGCATCTTATGCAGCATCTTCTATTGCTTCAACTCCAGACGCTGCATCTCCTGCTGCATCTGCTGGTACTGCATCTTATCCTGCCGCATCTCCTGCTCCATTTTCTTGTGCATCTGCTGCTGCTGCTGTATCTTCTGCTGCTGCATCTCCTGCTGATGTGTCTGCTGATGCGTCTGCTGTTGCATCTCCTGCTGCCTCTCCTGCTGCTGCATCTTCTTCTCTGCAGATCCTGATGCTTCATCTCTTGCTGCAGAATCTCCGGCTGCATATTCTGTTTCTGCATCTCTTGCTACTGGGTCTGCTGCAACATCTCCTCCTGCCTCTTCTCCTACAGCATCTCCTTCTCTATCTCGTGCTACATCTCATGAAGCTGTACCTGCTGAAGCATCTCTTCCTGCTGCATCTTCTACTGAATCTGCTGTCAAATATCTTCCTGCATCTGCTGCGGCTGCATCTCCTGCTGCTGCATCATCTACTGCTGCATCTCCTGCGTAATCTCCTGCTGCTGCATCTCTTGCTTCTGCATCATCTACTGCTGCATCTCTTGATCAATCTCCTCCTGCTGCATCTGCAGTATTTTCTGCTGCATCTGCTGCTGCTTCATATACTGCTTCATCTCCTACTAATGCATCTCCTTCTGCTTCTCATTCTGCATCTCCTGCTGCTGCAGCCCCATCTGCATTATCTCCTACTGCATCTCCTGCTGCTGAATCTCCTGCTGCATCTCCTGCTGAATCTAATCCTACCACATCTCCTGCTGCATCTCCTGCTGCTGCATAATCTGCTGCATCTCCTCTTGCTGCATCTCCTGCTGCTGCATTTACTGATGCATCTCCTGATGCTGCATCTCCACCTGCTGCATCTCCTGCTGCTGAACTCCTGCTAATGCATCTTCTGCTGATGCGTAACTTGCTGCATCTCTGACTGCTGCATCTCCTGTTGCTGAATCTCCTGCTGCTGCATCTGCTGGTACTGCATATGCTACTGCATCTGCTGCAGGATCTCCTTCTTCTGCCTCTCATGCCACATCTCCCGCTGATGCATCTCCTGCTTCTCTATATCTTGCTCAATCTACTGCTGCTGCATCTCCAGCTGCATCTCCTGCTGCTGCATCTCTTGCATCTTCTGGTGCATCTGCTGTAGATTAATCTACTGCTGCATCTCCTGTTGTTTCATCTTCTGATTTTTTGATGTCCACGTGCATCACCTGATGCTCCATCTGCTGCTGCTGCTGCATACACTGCTGCATCTTCTGCTGCTGAATTTCCTTCTGCTGCATCTGCTGCTGCATCACCTTCTACTGAATCCCCTGCTGCAGCTCCTGCTGCTGCATCCACTGGTACATCTCCTAATGCTGCATCACCTGCTGCTGCACCTCCTCATGCATCTCCTGCTCAATCTCCTCCTGCTGCTTCTCCTACTGCTTCATCTCCTGCATCTGCTGCTGCATGTGCTACTGCATCTCCTGCTTCTCTATGTCCTCCTCTTGGATCTCCACCTGCATCGATTGCTGCTGCATCCTCTGCTGAACTTCCTGCTGCTGCATCTCCTTCTGCAACTTCCTCTGATGCATCAGCTGATTCATCTGATGATGCATCTCCCCTGCTTCATCTCCTGCTGCTGAATCTCCTGCTCTTGCATACCCTGCTGCATCTACAGCTGCTACTAAGCCTACTTCATCTACTGCTGCTGCATTACCTGCTGCTACTGCTGCTGCATCTCCTCCTGAATTTCCATGCTGCTGCATCTCCTGCTGCTATATCTTTTGCTTATCAATCTCCTGCTGCTGCATCTCTTACGGAATCTACTTCTGAATCTGCTCCTGCACCTACTGTGGCTCCATCTCCTGATGCTGTATCTCCTGATACTGCATCTCCTGATGCATCTCCTGTAGCTTAATCTCCTGCTTTTGCATCTCCTGCTTTGTCACCTTCTGATGTCTATCTTGCTGCTGCTTCTACTGCTGCTTTGTCTGCTTCTACATCTCCCGCTGCATCTCCTGCTGCTGCATCTCAGGGTACATCTCCTCTTGCTCAGTCTCTTGCTGCATATCCTACTGCTACATCTCCTGCTACTGCATCTCCTACTGCATCTCCTGATGCATCTCTTGCAGCTGCATCTCCTGCTACGTCTCTTGCAGCTGCATCTCCTGCACCATATCCTTCTGTTGCATCTGCGTATTCATCGTACGATGGTGCTTTCTTGCTGGATCTCCTGCTTCTGTATCTCCTGCTGCTCCAAACTCTGCTGCATCTCCTGCTGCTGCATTTCCAGCTGCAGCTGCTGGTGCTGCATCTCCTGCTGCATCTGCTGCTGCATCTCCTGCTTCTGCAGCTCATACCACATCTCCTGCTGCTGCATCTCCTGCTTCTGCATATCTCGCTGCATCTCCTGCTGCTGCATCACCTGCTGCTGAATCTCCTGCATCTTTTGCTGCATCTGCTGTAGATTCGCCTACAGGTGCATCTCCTACTGCTGCATCTCCTGCTGATGGATGTCCTCGTGAATCTCCTGATGCTGGATCTGCTTCTGCCTCTCCTGCTGCTGCATCTCCTGCTTCATCTCCTTTTGCTGCATATATTGCTGCTGCATCTACTGCTGCTTGGCCTGCTGCTGTATCTCCTGCTCCATTTCCTTCTGGGGCATCTCCTGCTGCATCTCCTTCTGCACCTCCTGCTGCTCCAGCTGCTGCATCTGCATCATCAGGATATTCTGAAGGAGATGCAGCAACAGGAGGTGCAGCAGCAGGAGATGCAACCACAGCACTGCGGCGGCAGATTCAGCTGCAGGAGATGCAGCCGTAGGAGAGGCAGCAGGATTTTCAGCAGGAGATACAGCAGAAGGAGATGCAGCAGGAAATGCAGTAGCAGATGCAGCAGAAGGAAGTGTAGCAGCAGAAGATGTAGCAGGATATGCAGCAGCAGTAGATGAAACAGACCATAAAGCAGCAGGATATGCAGAAGCAGGAGAATCAGCAGCAGGGGATGCAGCAGCAGAATCAGCAGCAGATTCAGCAGGAAATGTAGCTACAGTAGATGCAGAAGCAGGAGATGCAGCAGAAGATGCATCAGCATGAGATGAATCAGAAGACAGAGCAGCAGGATATGCAGCAGGAGATGCATCAGCAGGAAATGCACCAGCAGAGGCAGCAGCAGAAGATGCAGCGGGAGATATAGAAAAAACTGAGGAAGCAAGAGCAGCTCCTGTTACTTGATGTCCTCCTGCATCTCCTGATGCTGCATCTGCTGCTTCATCTCCTGCTTCTGTACCTCCTGCTGCTACATCTCCCGATGCATCCTCTGCTCATGCATCTGCAGAAGCATCTCCTGATGCACCATTTCCCGTTGCATCTGCTGCTCCATCCCCTGCTGCATCTCTTTCTGCTCCATCTGGTGCATATGCTGTTGCATTTGCTGCTGCTTCATCTACTGCTGCATCTCCTGCTGCTGCATCTCCTTCTGACGTTTCTGCTGAATCTACTGCTGAATATGCACCCCGCTGCTGCATCTCCTGCTGCTGCATCTCCGGCTTCATATCCTACTGCATCTCCTCCTGCAGCAAATCTTGCTGCATTTCCTTCTGCTGCATCTTCTGCTGCATCATATGCTGCAGCATCTTCTGCTGCTGCAGCTCCTACTGAATCTGCATCTGCTGCTGCATTTGCTGCTGCAACTATTGCTGCTGCATCTGCTGCCTCTGCAGCTGCAGCTGCATCATCTGCTGCATCATCTGCTGCTGCATTACCTCCTGCTGCATATTCTGCTGCATTTTAGCTGCTGCATCTCCTTAATCTGTCGCACCATTTGCTGCTACTCCATGTACAGCTGCATCTCCTGCTACATTTGCTGCTGCTGCATCTCCTTCTACTTGATGTCCTCTTGCATCTCCTGATGCTGCATCTGCTGCTTCATCTCCTGGTGCTGTATAGCCTGCTGCTTCATCTCCTGCTGCATCCTCTGCGGATGCATCTGCGGATGCATGTGCTGAAGCATCTCCATTTTTTGCTGCATCTGCTGCTCAATCTTCTACGGATGCATCTAGTGCTTCTGCATTTCAGCCTGCATATCCTGTTGAAGGCATCTGCGGCTGCATCTCCTGCTGCTACATCTCCTGATGAATCTCCTTCTATATCTCCTGCTGCATCTCCGCCTGCCTTTTGTACTGAATCTCCTGCTGCAGAATCTCACACGGAATTTCCTGCTGCACAATCTGCTGATGCATTTCCTTCTGATGCATCTCCTGCTGAATCTCCTGATGCTGCATCTCCTCCTGCTGAATCTCCCGCCTCTTCATCTCCTGGTCCTGCAACTCCTGCTGAATCTGATGCTGCACCTGGTGCGGCTGCATCTTTTTTCCCTGCATCTCCTGCTGCTGCATCTCTGGCTGATTTCCTGCTGCATTTCCTTCTCTTGAATCTCCTGCTGCATATCCTGGTGCATCACCTGCTGAATATGCATCTCCTGCTCATCTCCTGCTGATACACCTCATGCAGCTGCATCTGCTGCTGCATATCCTGCTGCATCTGCTGTTGCCAAATCTCTTGCTGTTGCATATCCTACTGAATTTCCAGCTAAATCTCCTGCTGATGCAATTCCTGAAGCATCTCATCCTGCATCCTTTGCTGCTGCATCTGCTTCTGGTTCTGGTGATGCTACATCTCCAGCTGCATCTGCTGCTCTATCTCCTGCTGCATATGGTTCTGCATGTTCTGCTACAAATGGTTCTGCATCTTCTGCTGCATATGGTGTTGCAACTCCTGCTGCTGGTGCATCTCCTGCCTCATATCCTGCTGCTGTGTCTCCTGCTGATGTATGTTTTGCTGCATCTGCTGCTGATGCATGTCCTGCTGTAACTCCTGCTTCTGCATCTACTTTTCCTGCATCTACTGCTGAATCAATTCCTGCTGTTTGTCTTATACATCTCCTTCTACTGCATATACTGCTGCATCTCTTGCTGCTGTACCTCCTCCTACTGCATCTCCTGTTCCATCTCTTCAAGCTGCATCTCCTGCTGAATGTCCTACTGCATCTCCTGCTGCTATATCTCCTGCTGTTTCATATCCTGCTACTGCATCTCCTCATGAATCTCCTGCTGCGTCATCTCTTGATCCATGTCCTTCTGCTGCATCTCCTGTTTCTGCATCTCATTTTGCTTCGTCTGCTGCTGTGTCTCCTGCTGTATCTCATGTTACACTTTCTATTGAAGCATATCCTGCTTCATCTCCTTCTGCTGCATATCTTGCTGCTTCATCTCGTTCTGCATCTCCTGCTGCATCTCCTTGAGCCTCACCTGCTGAATCTCCTTCTGCATCACCTGCAGATGCATCTCCTGCTGCTGCATATTCATCTGCATTTCCTGCTGCAGCTCTTTATGAATCTACTACTGCTGCATCTGCTGAATTTGCTGCTACCTCTGCTGCTGCTTCATCTACTGCTGCATCTCCTGATAGATCTCCTGCTGCTGCATCTCCTGCTGATGCATCTCCTGCTGCTGCATCTGATGCTGCTTTCTATCCTGCTGCATGTACTGCCGATGAATCTGTTGCTATATTTCCTTCTGCTGCATCTTCTCTTCATCTACTACTCTGCATTTCCTGCTGCTGCATCACCTCCTTCTGCATCTCCGGCTGAATCGCCTGTAGCATCTCCTGCTTCTTCACCTCCTGCTGGTACATCTCCAACAGCATATGCTGTTGCTGCATCTCCTGTTACTTCTGCTGCTGCTGCATTCTCTGCTGCATCTCCTGATTCTGCAACTCCTTATGCATCTCCTGCTATTAAATCCGCTGCTGCTGCATTTCCTTCTGCATCTCCTGATGCTGCAACTCCTTGTGCATCTCCTAATGCAACTCATTTCTTGATGCATCTCCTGCTGCATTTCCTGCTGATACATCTGCTGCATCTGCTGCAGTATTTCCTGTTGAACTATCTGCTGATCCTGCATCTACGGCTGAATTTCCTGCTGCATCTGCTGCTGCTTCATCTCCTGCCAAATCTCCTGCTACATATCCTGCTGCTGCACCTCTTAATGCATCTCATGATAATACTTCATCTCTTGCTACTGCATTACCTGCTGCACCTACTGCTGCTGCATCTCCTGCTGATAGGTCTGATGCTGCATCTCTTGCTCTTGCATCTCCTGCTGCTGCATTACCTGCTCTATCTCCTCTTACTGCACCTCCTCCTGCTGCATATCCTGCTTCTCTATATACTGCTGCCTTTCCTGCGGCTATATCTCCTGCTGCTAAATCTCTTTCTGCATCTCCTTCTTCTGAATCTCCTGCTGCTCTACTTACCTTCTACATCGAATCCTGCTGCATGTCCTGCTGCTGCATCTCCTCCTGCTGCATCGGCTTCTGCATCTTTTGCTGATGCATCTCCTGCTCTTGCATCTCCTTCTGCTGAATCTCCTCCTGAATCTCCTGCTGCATCTCATTCTGCTACATATCCTGCTACATCTCCTGACGTATCTCCTTCTGAATATGCATCTCCTGCTGCTTCTCCTGCTGCTGAATCTCCTGCTGCTGCGTCTGCTGCATCATCTCCTGTTTCTCCATATCATGCTGTATCTCCTGTTGCTGCATCACATCATGCTGCTGCATATGTTGAAGAATCTCTTCCTACTCCATCTTCTGCTGAATCTTCATTCCCTGCTGCATCTGCTTCGGCATCTCCTGCTGCTGCTGCATCTCCTGCTGCTTCTCCTGCTGCTGCATCAGTTGCTGCTGAATCTCCTGATGAATCTCCTGCGGCATCTCATGCTTCTACATATCATGCTGAATCTCCTGCTACATCTCCTTCTGAATATGCATGTCTTGATGCATCTCCACCTGCTGCCACTCCTACTGCTGCGTTTGCTTCTGCATCTCCTGCTACATCTCCTACTGCTGAATCTCCTCATGCCCTGTCCGCTGCTGAATAGCCTTTATCCGCTGCTGAATATCCTTTATCTACTGCTGAATCTCCTCCTGCTGAATCTCCTGCTGCATCTACTGCTGCTGCAGCTCCTACTGCTGCATCACCTTCTGCATGTGCTGCTGCAGCATCTCCTTCTGCTGCATCTCCTGCTGCTGCATCACTTGCTGCATCTCCGTCAAAATCTCTTGGGGCTGCATTTCCTGCTGATGTATATTCTGATTCAACTCCTGCTGCTGCATTAACTTCTGCATCTATTCCTGCTGCTGCATCTCCTGCTGCTGCGTCTGCTGCTTCATCTCCTGCTGCTGCATCTGCTGATACTACATGTGCTGCTGCATCTTCTGCTGCATCTTATGGTGCTTCACCTTCTGGTGTTTCATCTCCTGCTGCATCTCCTGCGGCATCAACTGCTCCTGTAACTCCTGCTGCTACATCTCCTGATGCATCCTCTGCTCATGCATCTGCGGATGCATCTCCTGATGCACCATTTCCCGATGCATCTGCTGCTCCATAACCTGCTGCATCTCTTTATGCTCCATCTGGTGCATCTACTGTTGCATATGCTGCTGCTTCATCTACTGCTGCATCTCCTGCTAAACCTCCTGCTGCTGCATCTCCTTCTGACGTTTCTGCTGAATCTACTGCTGAATATGCATCCCCTGCTGCATCTCCTGCTGCTGCATCTCCGGCTTCATATCCTACTGCATCTCCTCCTGCAGCAAATCTTGCTGCATTTCCTTCTGCTGCATCTCCTGCTGCATCATCTGCTGCAGCATCTTCTGCTGCTACATGTCCTACTGAATGTGCATCTCCTGCTCCATCTGCTGCTGCATCTGCTGCTGCTGCATCTGCTGCCTCTGCAGCTGCAGCTGCATCACCTGCTGCTACATCACCTGCTGCATTACCTCCTACTGCATATTATGCTGCATTTCCTGCTGCTGCAACTCCTTAATCTGCTGCTCCATTTCCTGATGCTTCATGTAGTGCTGCATCTCCTGCTACATTTGCAGCTGCTGCATCTCCCTCTACTTGATGTCCTCCTGCATCTCCTGCTGCTGCATCTGCTGATTCATCTCCTGCTGCATCCTCTGCGGATGCTTCTGCCGATGCATCTGCGGATGCACCTGCAGAAGCATCTCCATTTCCTGCTGCATCTGCTGCTCAATCTTCTACGGATGCATCTAGTGCTTCTGCATTTCAGCTGCATATCCTGTTGAAGGCATCTGCGGCTGCATCTCCTGCTGCTGCAACTCCGGCTGAATTTCCTGCTGCACTTCCTGCTGTAACTGCTGATGCCTATGTTGCTATTTCATCTCCTGCTGCATCTCCTGCTGAATCTTCTTCTGCAGAATCTCCTCCAGCATCTCCTGCTACAATTCCTGCTGATGTGTCTCCTGCTGCATCTCCTACTACATCCCCTGCTGCTGAATCTCCTTCTATATCTCCTGCTGCATCTCCTGCTGCCTTTTCTTCTGAATCTCCTGCTGCCGAATCTCACACGGAATTTCCTGCTGCAGAATCTGCTGATGCATTTCCTGCTGATGCATCTCCTGCTGAATCTCCTGATGCTGCATCTCCTCCTGCTGAATCTCCTGCCTCTTCATCTCCTGTTGCTGCAACTCCTGCTGAATCTGGTGCGGCTGCATCTTCTTTTCCTACATCTCCTGCTGCTGCATCTCCGGCTGATTTCCTGCTGCATTTCCTTCCCTTGAATCTCCTGATGCATAACCTCGTGCATCACCTGCTGAATATTCATCTCCTGATACATCTCCTGCTGATACATCTCATGCAGCTTCATCTGCTGCTGCATATCCTGCTGCATCTGCTGTTGCCAAATCTCTTGCTCTTGCATATCCTACTGAATTTCAAACAGCATCTCCTGCTGATGCAATTCCTGAAGCATCTCATCCTGCATCCTTTGCTGCTGCATATGTTTCTGCTTCTGGTGATGCTGCATCTGCTGCTGTATCTCCTGCTGTATATGGTTCTGCATCTTCTGCTGCATATGGTGTTGCAACTCCTGCTGCTTCTGCTGCTGGTGCATCTCCTGTCTCATATCCTGCTGCTGTGTCTCCTGCTGATGTATGTTTTGCTGCATCTCCTGCTGATGCATATCCTGCTGTATCTCCTGATTCTGCATCTACTTCTGCATCTCCGACTCCAGCATCTACTTCTGCATCAATTGCTGCTGTATCTCTTAGTCATTTATTCTGCTGCATCTCTTATTCATCTTCTTCTGCTGCATCTGTTGCTGCTGTACCTCCTCCTGCATCTCTTGTTGCATCGCCTCCTGATGCATCTCCTGCTGCTATATCTCCTGCTGTTTCATATCCTGCTACTGCACCTCCTAATGAATCTCCTGCTGCTTCATCTCTTGATCCATGTGCTGCTGCTGCATCTCCTGTTTCTGCATCTCCTTTTGCTTCGTCTGCTGCTGCATCTCCTGCTGTATCTCCTGTTGCATCTGCTTCTGATGCATCTGCTGCTGCATCTTTTGCTGCATTTCCTGCTTCATCTGCTGATTCATCTGCTGCTGATATATGTCCTGCTACATCTCGTCATGCTGCACATCCTGCTGCATCTGCTGAAGATTCTCTTCCTACTGCTTCTCCTGCTGAACCTGCATTTCCTGATGCATCTGCTTCTGTATCTCCTGCTGCTGCATCTCCTGCTGAATTAGCTGCTGCTGCATCTGTGCTTCATCACCTGATATGTCATCTCCTGCTGCATCTGCTGCAGTATTTCCTGCTGCAGTATCTGCTGATCCTGCATCTACTGCTGCATTTCCTGCTGCTCTGGTGCTTCATCTCCTGCCAAATCTCTTGCTACATATCCTGCTGCTGCACCTCTTAATGCATCTCATGATAATGCTTCATCTCCTTCTACTGCATCTCCTGCTGCTTCTACTGCTGCTGCATCTCCTGCTGATGCGTTTGATGCTGCATCTCTTGATCTTGCAACTCCTGCTGCTGCATTACATGCTCTATCTCCTCCTACTGCATCTCCTCCTGCTGCATATCCTGCTTCTGTATATACTGCTGCCTTTCCTGCTGCTGCATCTCCTGCTGCTGAATCTCTTTCTACATTTCCTTCTTCTGAATCTCCTGCTGCTCTATTACCTTCTGCATCGACTCCTGCTGATGCAGCTCCTGCTAAATCTGCATCTCCTGCTGCAAATGCTTCTGCGTCTCCTGCTGCTTCATCTCCTGCTCTTGCATCTCCTTCTGCTCAATCTTCTCCTGAATCTCCGGCGGCTTCTCCTGCTGCTACATAACCTGCTACATCTTCTGACGTATCTCCTTCTGAATATGCAGCTCCTGCTCCTTCTCTTGCTGCTGAATCTCCTCCACAGGGAAGATCTAGCATGGAATGCTGCTGCTTCTGAATACCTTTCAGAGATTAAAGCGCTTTCACTGCAAAGCGAGACTTGTAGACCTTTGAGTATACGCTTGTGTACTGTCACATCAGAACGGCTATTAAAGCGTCACTTGAAAATAGCAGAGCGTTCAGCACAAGTACCGCAGGGAAGAAGCTACAAAGAAATGCTGGCTCACGTTATAGTCGACTTGTAGAAGTTTCACTCTAGGCTTATGAGCTGTAAGATCAGAATGGCTGTTAAAGCCTCATTTCAAGATTTGAGATCGTTCAGCACAAGTACCGCAGGGAAGCTGCTACCATCAAATTTTGTCTCTCGATAGGATCCTTTCATGAAGCGCTTTCACGGCCAGCCGAAAAGCACGAAAAACGCAACGTTTTCGCGTAGGCTAGGTATAAGCGACTTAATAACGCCTAATAACGCTCTTTAGGAAAAGAGAATATCTCCAGCAGGGAAGATGTTAGCATGGAATGCTTCTGCTTCTGAATGTCTTCTCTTACAGCGCAATCACTGTAAACCAAGTTTTATCGAACTCCTAGGCTACTGAACGTCTAGGCTACTGAAAGGTAACATCAGCATGGCTAGTAAGGCTTCACTTGAAGATTTGAATACGTTTGGCAGAACTACCCCTGGGAAGTTGCTAGCATCAAATGGTTGCTCTCGTTAGAGTCTTCTCTGAAAGCGCTTTCACTGCAAGCTACAAAGCACGACTAACACAAAATTTTAATATAGGGTACAGAACAGTTACTTTACTTCGCGGAATAACACGCTTTCTGAATAGTGAACGTCGGTTGCAGGAAAGATGGTAGTATGGAATGCTGCTGCTTCTGAATGTCTTCTCTTATAGCACTTTCACTGCAAAGTATGACTTCTAGAAGTTTCATTCTAGTCTTCTGAAGTATATCATCAGCTAGTACAGTGTCACTTCAAAATTTCAGAGCGTTCAGCACAAGTACCGCAGGGAAACTTTCAGTCTCGGCTTGTGTACTGTAAGACCAGAATGGCTACGAAGGCGTTACTTTAAAATTTCAGAGCATTCGGCATAAGTACGGCAGGAAAGCTGCTACCATCCCATAATGAAGCTCGTTAGGGTCTTACTGTAAAGACTTTCACTGCAAGTTGCAAACACGACTAAAAGAATGTTTTCGTGTAGGCTTGTTAATCGTGACTTTAAAACACCTACTACGTCGCTATAATAGGAATTAATATATCCAGCACACACAATACTAGCATGAAATGATTCCGCTTATGAACGTGTTCTCTTAAAGCGCTTACACTACAAAGCACGACTTGTCGAACTTTCAGTCTAAGCTTGTGAAAAGTAACATCAACATGGCTATTCAGGCATCACGTCAAGATTTCATAGATCTCTGCACAAGTACCGCAGGGAAGCTGCTACCATCAAATTTTGACACTCGTCAAGATCTTTTCATGAAGTGCATTCACAGTCAACCGCAAAGAACGAAAAACGATCGTTTTCGCGTATTAGCGACTTAATAACGTCTAATAACGCGCTAAGAGAAGACATTAAGAACCAGAAACATTTCACGTTATCATCTTCCCTGCTGCCGATATGAATTTTTACTAAAACGCCGTAATAGACGGTGTTAAGTCCCTATTCACTATCTTGTGCTAATACGTTTTTTAGTCGTGTTTGTAGCTTGCAGTGAAAGCGCTTCCAGAGAAGACTCTAACGAAAGCAACCAATTGATGCTAGCAACTTCCCAGGGGTAGTTCTGCTAAACGCTTTCAAATCTTCAAGTGAAGCCTTACTAGCTTTACTGATGTTACCGTTCAGTAGCCTAGACGGAAAGTTCGATAAAACGTGGTTTGCAGTGATTGCGCTCTAAGAGAAAACATTCAGAAGCAGAAGCATTGTGTGCTAACATCATCGTTGCTAGAGATACTCCCTTTTCCTAAAGAGCGTTATTAGGCGTTGCTAATAACTAGTCTACGCGAAAACATTGTGTTTTTCGTGCTTTTCGTCTGGCAGTGATATCACTTCATGAAAGGATCCTATCGAGAGCCAAAATTGGATGGTAGCAGCTACCCTAGAGTACTTGTGCAGAAATCTCTGAAATCTTGACGTGATGCCTCAATAGCCATGCTGATGTTACATTTCACAAGCTTAGACTGAAAGTTCTACAAGTCAAGCTTTCAAGAGAAAGCGCTATAAGAGACGACATTCAGAAGCAGCAGCATTCCGTGCTAACATCTTCGCTGTTGGAGATACTCACTTTTCCTAAAGAGCGTTATTAGTCGCTATTATGTCACTATTCTTTAAGCTACGCTGAAACGCAGTGTAAGTCGTGTTTTGCACCTCTCAGTGAAAGCGCTTCCTGAGAAGATTCTAACGAGAGCCACCATTTGATGCTAGCATCTTCCCAGGGTTACTTGTGCTGAACGCTTTCAAATCTTCAAGTGAAGCCTTACTAGCCATGCTGATGTTACCGTTCAGTAGCCTAGACGGAAAGTTCGATAAATCTTGGTTTGCAGTGATTGCGCTCTAAGAGAAGACGTTCAGAAACGGAAACATTCCATGCTAACATCTTTTCTGATGGAGATATTCACTTTACCTAAAGCGCCTTATTAGCCGTTAATTAGTCTCTATTCATTTGCCAACACAAGAACGTTGCGTTATTGTTTCTCTGCATCTTGCCGAGAAACCGCTTCCATAGAAGACGCTAACGAAAGCTAGCTTTTGATGGCAACACCTTTCCTGTGTTACTTGTGCCGAACGCTCTGAAATGTTGAAGTAATGCTTTCGAAGCCATTCTGGTCTTACAGTACACAAGATTAGACTGAAAGTTCTAGAAGTCGTGCTCTGCAATGAAAGCGCTCTAAGAGAATACATCCACAAGCAGAAGCATTCCAAGCAAGCATCTTCGCTGCTGGCGATATGAATTTTTACTAAAACGGCGTGATAGACGGTGTTAAGTCCCTATTCACTAGCCTATGCTAATACGTTCTTTTCATCTTGTTTGCTGCTTGCAGTGAAAGCGCTTCCAGAGAAGACTCTAACGAGAGCAACCAATTGATGCTAGCAACTTCCCAGGGGTAGTTCTGCTAAACGAATTCAAATCTTCAAGTGAAGCCTTAGTAGCTTTACTGATGTTACCGTTCAATGCAGAAGCATTGTACGCTAACATCATCGTTGCCGGAGATACTCCCTTTTCCTAAAGAGCGTTATTAGGCGTTTTTTAGTTGCTAATAACTAGACTACGCGAAAACATTGTGTTTTTCGTGCTTTTCGTCTGGCAGTGATATCAACCATTTGATGCTAGCAACTTCCCAGGGGTAGTTCTGCTAAACGCTTTCAGATCTTCAAGTGAAGCCTTACTAGCCATGCTGATGTTACCGTCCAGTAGCCTAGACGGAAAGTTCGATAAATCTTGGTTTGCAGTGATTGCGCTGTGAGAAGACATTCAGAAGCAGAAGCATTCCATGCTAACATCTTCCCTGCTGGAGATATTCTCTTTTCCTAAAGAGCGTTATTAGGCGTTATTAAGTCGCTTATAACTAGCCTACGCGAAAACGTTGCGTTTTTCGTGCTTTTCGGCTGGCCGTGAAAGCCCTTCTCCTATCGCGAGACAAAATTTGATGGTAGCAGCTTCCCTGCAGTACTTGTGCTGAACGATCTCAAATCTTGAAATGAGGCTTTAACAGCCATTCTGATCTTACAGCCTAGAGTGAAACTTCTACAAGTCGCCTTTTGCAGTAACAGCGCTAGAAGAGAAAACATTAATAAGCGGTGTAGTTTCATGCCAACATCTGCACTGCCAGAAATACTTACTTTTCCATAAGCGCGTTAATAGGCGCAGTTAAGTCACAATTCATTACCCTAAACTGAAATGGGTTAGTCGTGCTTCACAGCTTGCAGTGAAAGCGCTATAAGAGAAGACTCTAACGAGAACCAGCATTTGATGGTAAGAGTTTCCCTGCGGTACTTGTGCTGAACGCTCTGAAATTTTGAAGTGACACTGTACTAGCTGATGATATACTTCAGAAGACTAGAATGAAACTTCTAGAAGTCATACTTTGCAGTGAAAGTGCTATAAGAGAAGACATTCAGAAGCAGCAGCATTCCATACTACCATCTTTCCTGCAACCGACGTTCACTATTCAGAAAGCGTGTTATTCCGCGAAGTAAAGTAACTGTTCTGTACCCTATATTAAAATTTTGTGTTAGTCGTGCTTTGTAGCACCTCTCAGTGAAAGCGCTTCCAGAGAAGACTAACGAGAGCCAGCATGTGATCGTAGCAGCTTCCCTGCCGTACTTGTTCTGAACGACTTGAAATTTTGAAGTGAGGCTTTACTACCCATTCTGATGTTACAGGACACGAGCCTAGACTGAAAGTTCTACAAGTCTTGCTTTGCAGTGAAAACGCTATAAGAGAAGACATTCAGAAGCATCAGCATTCCATGCTAGCATCTTCCATACGGGCTTTACTCACTTTTCATAAAGCTCCTCAGTAGTTAAATCACAATTCCGTAATCAATACTAAACGTTTTGTTAGACGTGCTTTGCAGCTTGCAGTGAAAGCGCTTCAAGAGAAGATTCTAACGAGAGCTAGCATTTGATCGTAGCAGCGCCCTTGCGGTACTTTTTCTAAACGTTTTCAAATTTTGCAGTGACGCTTTAATAGCCATTCTGATGTTGCAGTACATAAGCATAGACTAAAAGTTCAACAAGTCTTTCCTAGCAGGGAAAGCGCTAAAGATTTTGAAGTGATGCTTTAATAATCATTTTCATGTTGCAGTGTACAAGCCTAGACTGAAACTTCTACAAGTTTTGCTTTGCAGTGAAAGCGCTCTAAGAGAAGACATTCAGTAGCAGCAGTATTCCACGCTAGCATCTTCACTGCGTCACTTATTAGAAAGCACCTTCATAAGTCACAATTCAGTACCCTATACTAAAACGGTCTGTTAGTCATGCTTTGCAGCTTGCGGTGAAAGCGTTTGCAGAGACGACTCTAACGTGAGCCAGCATTTCTTTGTAGCTTCTTCCCTGCGGTACTTGTGCTGTACGCTCTGCTATTTTCAAGTGACGCTTTAATAGCCGTTCTGATGTGACAGTACACAAGCGTATACTCAAAGGTCTACAAGTCTCGCTTTGCAGTGAAAGCGCTTTAATCTCTGAAAGGTATTCAGAAGCAGCAGCATTCCATGCTAGATCTTCCCTGTGGAGGAGATTCAGCAGCAAGAGAAGGAGCAGGAGCTGCATATTCAGAAGGAGATACGTCAGAAGATGTAGCAGGATATGTAGTAGCAGGAGATGCCGCCGGAGATTCAGGAGGAGATTGAGCAGAAGGAGATGCAAGAGCAGGAGATGAAGCAGCAGGAGACGCAGAAGCATTTGCAGCAGGAGATGCAGATTTAGCAGGAGCTGCATCAGCAGGAGTCGATGCAGAAGGTAATAGAGCAGCAGGAGATTCAGAAGAAGGAAATGTAGAAAGAGATTCAGCAGCAGGAGATGCAGCAGCAGGAAAGGCAGCAGTATATACAGAAGCAGGATATGCAGCAGGAGGAGATGCAGTAGGAGGAGATAGAGCAGGTAATGCAGCAGCAGGAGATGCAAGATCAAGAGATGCAGCATCAAACGCATCAGCAGGAGATGCAGCAGCAGTAGAAGCAGCAGGAGATGCAGTAGAAGGAGATGAAGCATTATCATGAGATGCATTAAGAGGTGCAGCAGCAGGATATGTAGCAAGAGATTTGGCAGGAGATGAAGCACCAGAGCAGCAGGAAATGCAGCAGTAGATGCAGGATCAGCAGATACTGCAGCAGGAAATACTGCAGCAGATGCAGCAGGAGATGACATATCAGGTGATGAAGCACAGATGCAGCAGCAGCTAATTCAGCAGGAGATGCAGCAGCAGGAGATACAGAAGCAGATGCATTAGGAAATGCAGATTCAGCAGGAGAAGCAATAGGAAGAGAATCTTCAGCAGATGCAGCAGGATGTGCAGCATGACGAGATGTAGCAAGACATATATCAGCAGCAGATGAATCAGCAGATGAAGCAGGAAATGCAGCAAAATATGCAACAGCAGATGCATCAGAAGCAGATGCAACAGGAGATACAGCAGGAGACGCAGCAGCAGATGGAGCAAAAGGAGATGTAGAAACAGGAGATGCAGCAGCAGCACATGGATCAAGAGATGAAGCAGCAGGAAATACATTAGGAGGTGCAGTAGCAGGATATGAAACAGCAGGAGATATAGCAGCAGGAGATGCATCAGGAGGCGATGCAACAAGAGATGCAGTAGGAGGAGGTACAGCAGCACCAGATGCAGCAGTATATGCAGCAGAAGAAGATGAATAAGAGATGCAGCAGAATAAATGACTAAGAGATACAGCAGCAATTGATGCAGAAGGAGATGCTGGAGTCGGAGATGCAGAAGTAGATGCAGAATCAGGAGATACAGCAGGATATGCATCAGCAGGAGATGCAGCAAAACATACATCAGCAGGAGACACAGCAGCAGGATATGAGACAGGAGATGCACCAGCAGCAGAAGCAGCAGGAGTTGCAACACCATATGCAGCAGAAGATGCAGAACCATATGCAGCAGGAGATACAGCAGCAGATGCAGCATCACCAGAAGCAGAAACATATGCAGCAGCAAAGGATGCAGGATGAGATGCTTCAGGAATTGCATCAGCAGGAGATGCTGTTTGAAATTCAGTAGGATATGCAAGAGCAAGAGATTTGGCAACAGCAGATGCAGCAGGATATGCAGCAGCAGATGAAGCTGCATGAGATGTATCAGCAGGAGATGTATCAGGAGATGAATATTCAGCAGGTGATGCACGAGGTTATGCAGCAGGAGATTCAAGGGAAGGAAATGCAGCAGGAAATCAGCCGGAGATGCAGCAGCAGGAGATGTAGGAAAAGAAGATGCAGCCGCACCAGATTCAGCAGGAGTTGCAGCAACAGGAGATGAAGAGGCAGGAGATTCAGCAGCAGGAGATGCAGCATCAGGAGATTCAGCAGGAGATGCATCAGCAGGAAATGCATCAGCAGATTCTGCAGCAGGAAATTCAGTAGAAAAGGCAGCAGGAGATGCAGCAGGAGATATAGAAGGAGATTCAGCAGCAGGGGATGTAGTAGGAGATGCAGCAGAAGACACATCAGCAGGAATTGTAGCAGGAGATGCTGGAGGAGATTCTGCAGAAGAAGATTCAGCAGGAGATGCAGCAGGAGATGAAATAGCAACATAGGCATCAGCAGTTACAGCAGTAAGTGCAGCAGGAGATTCAGCCGGAGATGTAGCAGCAGGAGATGCAGCCGCAGATGCCTTCAACAGGATATGCAGCTGAAATGCAGAAGCACTAGATGCATCCGTAGAAGATTGAGCAGCAGATGCAGCAGGAAATGGAGATGCTTCTGCAGGTGCATCCGCAGATGCATCGGCAGAAGCATCCGCAGAGGATGCAGCAGGAGATGAATCAGCAGATGCAGCAGCAGGAGATGCAGGAGGACATCAAGTAGAGGGAGATGCAGCAGCTGCAAATGTAGCAGGAGATGCAGCACTACATGAAGCATCAGGAAATGGAGCAGCAGATTAAGGAGATGCAGCAGCAGGAAATGCAGCATAATATGCAGTAGGAGGTAATGCAGCAGGTGATGTAGCAGCAGGTGATGCAGCTGCAGCTGCAGAGGCAGCAGATGCAGCAGCAGCAGATGCAGCAGGAGATGCACATTCAGTAGGACATGTACCAGCAGAAGATGCTGCAGCATATGATGCAGCAGGAGATGCAGCAGAAGGAAATGCAGCAAGATTTGCTGCAGGAGGAGATACAGTAGGATATGAAGCCGGAGATGCAGCAGCAGGAGATGCAGCAGGGGATGCATATTCAGCAGTAGATTCAGCAGAAACGTCAGAAGGAGATGCAGCAGCAGGAGGTTTAGCAGGAGATGCAGCAGTAGATGAAGCAGCAGCATATGCAACAGTAGATGCACCAGATGGAGCATAAAGAGATGCAGCAGGTTATGGAGCAGCAGATGCAACGGGAAATGGTGCATCAGGAGATGCATGAGCAGAGGATGCATCAGGAGATGTAGCAGCAGGAGTTACAGGAGCAGTTGATGCCGCAGGAGATGCAGCAGGAGATGAAACACCAGAAGGTGAAGCACCATAAGATGCAGCAGAAGATGCAGCAGCACATGTAGTATCAGCAGATGCAGCAGCAGGAGATGAAGCAGCAGACGCAGCAGCAGGAGATGCAGCAGCAGGAATAGATGCAGAAGTTAATGCAGCAGCAGGAGTTGAATCAGAATATACATCAGCAGGAAATGCAGCCCCAAGAGATTTTGACGGAGATGCAGCAAGTGATGCAGCAGCAGGAGATGCAGCAGAAGGAGATGCTGCAGCAGCACATGCAGAAGGTGATGCAGCAGTAGGAGCTGCAGCAGCAGTAGATGCAGCAGGAGATTCAGCAGGAGGAGATTCAGCAGTAGATAAAGGATATTCAGCAGCGGATAAAGGATATTCAGCAGCGGACAGGGCATGAGGAGATTCAGCAGTAGGAGATGTAGCAGGAGATGCAGAAGCAAACGCAGCAGTAGGAGTGGCAGCAGGTGGAGATGCATCAAGACATGCATATTCAGAAGGAGATGTAGCAGGAGATTCAGCATGATATGTAGAAGCATGAGATGCCGCAGGAGATTCATCAGGAGATTCAGCAGCAACTGATGCAGCAGCAGGAGAAGCAGCAGGAGATGCAGCAGCAGCAGGAGATGCCGAAGCAGATGCAGCAGGGAATGAAGATTCAGCAGAAGATGGAGTAGGAAGAGATTCTTCAACATATGCAGCAGCATGATGTGATGCAGCAACAGGAGATACAGCATGATATGGAGAAACAGGAGATGATGCAGCAGACGCAGCAGCAGGAGATTCAGCAGCAGGAGAAGCAGCAGGAGATGCATATTCAGAAGGAGATACGTCAGGAGATGTAGCAGGATATGTAGCAGAATGAGATGCAGCAGGAGATTCAGGAGGAGATTCAGCAGAAGGAGATGCAAGAGCAGGAGATGCATCAGCAAAAGATGCAGAAGCCGATGCAGCAGGAGGAGATGCAGCAGCAGGACATGCAGCAGGATTCGATGTAGAAGGTAAGTAGAGCAGCAGGAGATTCAGAAGAAGGAGATGCAGAAAGAGATTTAGCAGCAGGAGATATAGCCGCAGGAAAGGCAGCAGTATATAGAGAAGCAGGATATGCAGCAGGAGGAGGTGCAGTAAGAGGAGATAGAGCAGGTAATGCAGCAGCAGGAGATGCAAGAGCAAGAGATGCAGCATCAGACCTATCAGCAGGAGATGCAGCAGCAGTAGGTGCAGCAGGTAATGCAGTAGCAAGAGATGAAGTATTATCATGAGATGCATTAAGAGGTGCAGCAGCAGGATATGTAGCAGGAGATTTGGCAGGAGATGAAGCAGCAGCAGATGCAGCAGGAAATTCAGCCGTAGATGCAGGATCAGCAGATAGTTCAACAGGAAATACTGCAGCAGATGCAGCAGATGTATCGGCAGGAAATGCAGCAGGAGATGCATCAAGAAATGAGTTGCATTAGGAGATGCACAAGGAGTTGCAGCATCAGGAGATGCAGAAGGAAATGCAGCAGCAGCGGATTTAATAGCAGGAGATGCATAAGGAGTTGCAGAATCAGGAGATGCAGCAGAGAATGCAGCAGCAGCAGAAGTAACAGGAGATGCAGCAACAGCATATGCTGTTGGAGATGTACCAGCAGGAGGTGAAGAAGCAGGAGATGCTACAGGCGATTCAGCCGGAGATGCAGAAGGAGGTGATGCAGCAGCAGGAAATGCAGAGTAGTAGATGAAGAGAAGATGCAGCAGAAGGAAATATAGCAACAGATTCATCGGCAGTACATGCAGCAGGATAGAAAGCAGCATCAGATGCAGCAGCAGGAGATGCATCAGCAGGAGATGCAGCAGCAGGAGATCTATCAGGAGATGCAGCAGTAGATGAAGCAGCAGCAGAGGTAGCAGCAAATTCAGCAGATGCAGCAGTAGTAGATTCATAAAGAGCTGCAGCAGGAAATGCAGATGAATATGCAGCAGCAGGAGATGCATCTGCAGGTGATGCAGAAGGAGATTCAGCAGGTGAGGCTCAAGGAGATGCAGCAGGAGATGCAGAACGAGATGAAGCAGCAAGATATGCAGCAGAAGGAGATGAAGCAGGATATGCTTCAATAGAAAGTGTAACATGAGATACAGCAGGAGACACAGCAGCAGACGAAGCAAAATGAGATGCAGAAACAGGAGACGCAGCAGAAGGACATGGATCAAGAGATGACGCAGCAGGAGATTCATGAGGAGATGCAGTAGCAGGATATGAAACAGCAGGAGATATAGCAGCAGGAGATGCAGCATGAGGAGATGGAACAGGAGATGCAGTAGGAGGAGGTACAGCAGCAAGAGATGCAGCAGTATATGCAGTAGAAGGAGATGTATAAGACAAACAGCAGGAATTGATTCAGCAGTAGATGCAGGAAAAGTAGATGCAGAAGCAGGAGTTACAGCAGGACATGCATCAGCAGCAGATGCAGCAAAACATACATCAGCAGGAGACACAGCAGCAGGATATGAGGCAGGAGATGCACCAGCAGCAGGAGTTGCAACACCATATGCAGCAGAAGATGCAGAACCATTTGTAGCAGAACATGCAGAACCATATGCAGCAGGAGATAGAGCAGCAGATGCAGCTGGAGATGTAGCATCACCAGAACCAGAAGCAGATGCAGCAGCAAAGGATGCAGGATGAGATGCTTCAGGAATTGCATCAGCAGGAGATTTAGCTGGAAATTCAGTAGGATATGCAACAGCAAGAGATTTGGCAACAGCAGATGCAGCAGGATATGCAGCAGCAGATGCAGCTGCATGAGGTGTATCAGCAGGAGATGAGCAGGAGATGCATATTCAGCAGGTGATGCACCAGGATATGCAGCAGGAGATTCAAGAGAAGGAAATGCAGCAGGAAATCAGCCAGAGATGCAGCAGCAGGAGATGCAGGAAAAGAAGATGCAGCCGCACCAGGTGCAGCATCAGATTCAGCAGGAGTTGCAGGACCAGGAGATGAAGAGGCGGGAGATTCAGCAGGAGGAGATGCAGCATCAGGAGATTCAGCAGGAGATGCATCAGAAGGAAATGCATCAGCAGATTGTGCAGCAGGAAATTCCGTGTGAGATTCTGCAGCAGGAGATTCAGTACAAAAGGCAGGCGGAGATGCAGCAGGAGATATAGAAGGAGATTCATCAGGAGATGTAGCAGCAGGAGATGCAGCCACAGATGCCTTCAACAGGATATGCAGGCTGAAATGCAGAAGCACTAGATGCATCCGTAGAAGATTGAGCAGCAGATGCAGCAAAAAATGGAGATGCTTCAGCACATGCATCCGCAGATGCATCCGCAGAGGATGCAGCAGGAGATGAAGCAGCAGGCTATACAGCACCAGGAGATGAAGCAGCAGATGCAGCATCAGGAGATGCAAGAGGACATCAAGTAGAAGGAGATGCAGCAGCAGCAAATGTAGCAGGAGATGCAGCTGTACATGGAGTAGCAGCAAATGGTGCGACAGATTAAGGAGATGCAGCAGCTAAAATGCAGCAGAATATGCAGCAGGAGGTAATGCAGCAGCAGATGATGCAGCAGATGATGCAGCTGCAGCTGCAGAGGCAGCAGATGCAGCAGCAATAGTTGCAGCAGCAAATGCAGCAGCAGATGCAGATTCAGTAGGAGCTGCAGCAGCAGAAGATGCTGCAGCATATGATGCAGCAGAAGATGCAGCAGAAGGAAATGCAGCAAGATTTGCTGCAGGAGGAGATACAGTAGGATATGAAGCCGGAGATGCAGCAGCAGGAGATGCAGCAGAGGATGCATATTCAGCAGTAGATTCAGCAGAAACGTCAGAAGGAGATGCAGCAGCAGGAGATGCAGCAGTAGATGAAGCAGCAGCAAATGCAACAGCATATGCACCAGATGGAGCAGAAAGAGATGCAGCAGGGGATGGAGCAGCAGATGCAACGGGAAATGGTGCATCAGGAGATGCTTCTGCAGATGCATGAGCAGAGGATGCATCGGGAGATGTAGCAGCAGGAGGTACAGAAGCAGGAGATGAAGCAGCAGATGCAGCATCAGGAGATGCAGGAGGACATCAAGTAACAGGAGCTGCTCCTGCTTCCTCAGTTTTTTCTATATCTCCCGCTGCATCTTCTGCTGCTGCCTCTGCTGGTGCATTTCCTGATGATACATCTCCTGCTGCATATCCTGCTGCTCTGTCTTCTGATTCATCTCATGCTGATGCATCTTCTGCTGCATCTCCTGCTTCTGCATCTCTTGTTGCTACATTTCCTGCTGAATCTGCTGCTGATTCTGCTGCTGCATCCCCTGCTGCTGATTCTCCTGCTTCTGCATATCCTGCTGCTTTATGGTCTGTTTCATCTACTGCTGCTGCATATCCTGCTACATCTTCTGCTGCTACACTTCCTTCTGCTGCATCTGCTACTGCATTTCCTGCTGCATCTCCTTCTGCTGTATCTCCTGCTGAAAATCCTGCTGCATCTCCTACGGCTGCATCTCCTGCAGCTGAATCTGCCGCCGCAGTGCTGTGGTTGCATCTCCTGCTGCTGCACCTCCTGTTGCTGCATCTCCTTCAGAATATCCTGATGATGCAGATGCAGCAGCTGGAGCAGCAGGAGGTGCAGAAGGAGATGCAGCAGGAGATGCCCCAGAAGGAAATGGAGCAGGAGATACAGCAGCAGGCCAAGCACAGTAGATGCAGCAGCAATATATGCAGCAAAAGGAGATGAAGCAGGAGATGCAGCAGCAGGAGAGGCAGAAGCAGATCCAGCATCAGGAGATTCACGAGGACATCCATCAGCAGGAGATGCAGCAGTAGGAGATGCACCTGTAGGCGAATCTACAGCAGATGCAGCAAAAGATGCAGGAGATTCAGCAGCAGGTGATGCAGCAGCAGGAGATGCAGCGAGATATGCAGAAGCAGGAGATGCAGCAGCAGGAGATGTGGTATGAGATGCAGAAGCAGGAGATGCAGCAGCAGATGCAGCAGGAGATGCAGCACCAGCAGATGCAGCAGCAGGAGATGAAGTATCAGATGCAGGAGCAGGAAATGCAGCAGTAGGAAATTCAGCAAGAGGAGATGCAGCAGGAGTTGCAGCAGAAGGAGATGCAGCAGTAGAAAATGCATCAGGAAATGCATCAGCAGCCGCAGGAGATACAGCAGCAGCAGCTGCAGCTGGAAACGCAGCAGCAGGAGATGCAGCAGAGTTTGGAGCAGCAGGAGATACAGAAGCAGGAGATCCAGCAAGAAAGCACCATCATACGATGAATACGCAGATGCAACAGAAGGATATGGTGCAGGAGATGCAGCCGCAAGAGACGTAGCAGGAGATGCAGCTGCAAGAGATGCATCAGGAGATGCAGTAGGAGATGCAGTAGCAGGAGATGTAGCAGTAGGATATGCAGCAAGAGACTGAGCAAGAGGAGATGTACCCTGAGATGCAGCAGCAGGAGATGCAGCGGGAGATGTAGAAGCAGACAAAGCAGCAGTAGAAGCAGCAGCAAGATAGACATCAGAAGGTGACAAAGCAGGAGATGCAAAAGCAGGAGATTAAGCTACAGGAGATGCATCAGGAGATGCAGTATCAGGAGATACAGCATCAGGAGATGGAGCCACAGTAGGTGCAGGAGCAGATTCAGAAGTAGATTCCGTAAGAGATGCAGCAGCAGGAGATTGATAAGCAAAAGATATAGCAGCAGGAGATGCAGCAGCATGGAAATTCAGGAGGAGATGCAGCAGCAGTAGCAGCAGGTAATGCAGCAGCAGTAGATGAAGTAGGCTTAGTAGCAGCTGTAGATGCAGCAGGGTATGCAAGAGCAGGAGATTCAGCAGCAGGAGATGAAGCAGGGGAGATGCATCATCAGATGAATCAGCTGATGCATCAGAGGAAGTTGCAGAAGGAGATGCAGCAGCAGGAAGTTCAGCAGAGGATGCAGCAGCAATCGATGCAGGTGGAGATCCAGGAGGAGGACATAGAGAAGCAGGAGATGCAGTAGCACATGCAGCAGCAGATGCAGGAGATGAAGCAGTAGGAGAAGCAGCAGGAGGAGATTGAGCAGGAGATGCATGAGGAGGTGCAGCAGCAGGTGATGCAGCATTAGGAGATGTACCAGTGGATGCAGCAGCAGGAGCTGCAGCAGGGGATTCAGTAGAAGGTGATGCAGCAGCAGATGCAGCAGAAGTAAATTCAGCAGCAGAAGATGCAGCAGTGTATGCAGCAGCAGCAGCAGATGGAGCATCAGGTGATGCACGTGGACATCAAAAAATCAGAAGATGAAACAACAGGAGATGCAGCAGTAGATTAATCTACAGCAGATGCACCAGAAGATGCAAGAGATGCAGCAGCAGGAGATGCAGCTGGAGATGCAGCAGCAGTAGATTGAGCAAGATATAGAGAAGCAGGAGATGCATCAGCGAGAGATGTGGCATGAGAGGCAGAAGAAGGAGATCCTGCAGCAGATGCAGTAGCATATGCAGTACCAGCAGATGCAGCAGCAGGAGATTCAGCAACAGGAGATGCAGCAGTCAGAGATGCAGCAAGTTACGCATCAGCAGAAGATGCATTAGCAGGAGTTCAGCAGCAGGAGATGCAGCAGGTGGAGATGCAGCATCAGGAGAGGCATCAGTAAATGCAGCAGCAGGAGATGCAGCAAGAGGAGATGCAGCAGATTATGCAGCAGCAGGAGATGAAGCAGGAGATGTGGTAGGATTAGATTCAGCAGGAGATGCAGCAGGAGATTCAGCAGCAGGAGATGCAGTAGGAGATAATGCAGATGGGGCTGCAGCAGCAGGAGATGCAGAATGAGAAGCAGAAGGAGATGCATTAGTAGGAGATGAAGCAGTATATGAAGCAGCAGCAGATGCAGCAGAAAATACTGCAGATGCAGCAGGAGGAGATTGATCAAGAGATGCAGCAGTAGATGATGCAGAAGCAAGAGATGCAGCAGCAGGAGATTACGCAGGAGATGCAGCAGTAGATGATGCAGCAGCAGGAGATGCAGCCGCAGCAGATGCAGGAAGATATTCGACAGCAGATTCAGTAGGAGTTGCAGCAGCAGGAGGTGAAGCAGCAGCAGATGCATCAATAGATGCCTATTCATCAGGAGATGCAGCAGGAAGAGATGCTTCAGCAGGTACAGCTTCATGAGATGTAGCACGAGATAGAGAAGGAGATGCTGTAGGAGAAGAGGCAGGAGGAGATGTTGCAGCAGACCCAGTAGCAAGAGATGCAGAAACAGAATATGCAGCCGGAGATTCTGCAGCAAGAGATGAAGCATCAGGATCTGCAGAGAAGAAGATGCAGCAGCAGGAGAGGCAGCAGGAGATGCAACAGCAGACGCATCAGCAGACACATCAGCAGGAGATGCAGCAGCAGAAGATACAGCAGCAGCAGCAGATGCACAAGAAAATGGAGCAGGAGATGCGGCAGGATAAGATGCAGTACCAGCAGATGCAGCAGGAGATGCAGCGTCTGGAGTTGAAGCAATAGAAGATGCTGCATAAGATGCAGCAGCAGATGCATCAGGAGAAGCAGGAGCAGGAAATGCAGCAGCAGAGATGCAGGAGTAGGAGAGGCAGAAGCAGGAGATGTGGCAGCAAGACATGCAAAAGGATATGCAGAAGCAGGAGATGCGGCAGCAGGAGAGGCACCATGTGATTCAGCAGGAGATGCAGCAGAAGATAGAGAAGCAGGAGATGCACCAGCAGATGCAGCCGCAGGAGATGCAGGAAATGCATCAGCTGATGCAGGAGGTGCTTTAGCAGGAGGAGATTTAGCAGGAGGAGATTTAGCAGGAGGAGAGGCAGCAGCAGGAGATGCAGCAGTAGATTCTGCTGCATCTCCTCTGCTGTCTCTCCTACTGCATCTCCTCCTGTTTCATCTTTTGTTGCATCTCCTGCTGCTGTGTATCATGGTGCATATCCTCTTGCTACATCTCCTGCTGCATCTCCTGCTGCTGAATCTCCTGCTGCATCTCCTGCTGATGCATATCCTGCTGCTGTATTTCCTGTGCATCTCTTTCTGCTTTATCTTTTTCTGCATATCCTGCTGCATCTCTTCCTGCTGGATGTCCTGCTTAATCTCCTCCCACTACATCTTCAGCATATGCTGCTGCATCTGGTGCTGCTTCACCTATTGCTGCATCTCCTGCTATGGCATCTGCTGCTGCAAGTCCTGCTACTTCATCTGCTGCTGAATCTACATCTTTCGTCTGCTGCCTGCATCTCCTGCTGATGCATCTCCTGCTACAACTCCTTCTGCAGCATCCACTTTTGCATCTCCTTCATCTGCATCTCTTGAGGTATATTCTGCTGCATTTCTTTGTGCATCCTCTGCTGCATTTTTGTGGCTTCATCTCCTGCTGCTCTATCTCCTGCTGAAGAATCGCCTTCTGCTATATCTCCTGCTGCTGCATCTCCTTCTGAATGTGATGCTGAATCTACTGCTGAACATGCATCCCCTGCTGCTGCATTACATGTTGCATCTCCTCTTGCAGCATATCTTACTGCATTTCCTTCTGCTGCCTCTCTTGCTACATCTCCTTCTGCCGAATCTCCTGCTGCGTCATCTGCAGCAGCATCTTCTGCTGCTACATCTCCTACTGAATCTGCATCGCCTGATGCATCTGCTGCTGCATCTATTGCTGCTGCATCTGCTGCCTCTGCAGCTGCATCTCCTGCTACTGCATCTCCTCTTGCTGCATCTTCTGCTGCATTTCTGGCTACTGCATCTCCTTAATCTGATGCTGCATCTGCTGCTGATTCATGTACTGCTGCATCTCCTGCTACAATTCCTGCTGCTACATCTCCTGCCACTTGATGTCCTCCAGCATCTCCTGCTGCTGCATCCTCTGCCGATGCATCTGCGGATGCATTTGCAGAAGTATCTCCATTTCCTGCTGCATCTGCTGCTCAATCTTCTACGGATGCATCTAGTGCTTCTGCATTTCATCCTGAATGCATCTCCCGCTGCTACATCACCTGCTGATTCTCCTGTTGCACTTCCTGCTGTAACCTCTGATGCATATGTTGCTACTTCATCTCCTGATGCATCTCCTACTCTATCTCCTGCTGAATCTTCTTCTGCAGAATCTCCTCCTGCAACTCCTGCTGATGTATCTCCTGCTGCATCTCCTACTACATCTCCTGCTGCTGAATCTCCTTCTAGATCTCCTGCTGCATCTTCTGCTGAATCTTCCACTGAATCTCCTGCTGCAGACTCTCCTATGGCGTTTCCTGCTGCAGAATCTCCTGCTATATTTCCTGCTGCTGCATTTCCTGCAGAATCTGCTGCTGCTGCATCTCCTGTTGCATCTGCTTCTGATGCATCTGCGGCTACATCTCTGCTGCTGCATCTCTTCCTGCATTTCCTGCTTCATCTGCTGATCCATCTGCTGCTGCTCTATGTCCTGCTACATCACGTCATGCTGCACATCCTGCTGCATCTGCTGAAGATTCTCTTCCTATTGCTTCTCCTGCTCAATCTGCATTTCCTGCTGCATCTGCATCTGCTTCTCCTGCTGCTGCATCTCCTGCAGAATTAGCTGCTGCTGCATCTGCTTCTACATGTACGTTATAAATTTCTACATTTGCTGTTTCATCTCCTGATGCATCTGCTGATGCACCTCCTGCTGCTGCATCTCCTGCTTCATCTTTAGATGATGCATCTGTGGCTTTATCACTTCGTATGTCATCTCCTGCTGCAACTGCTGCAGTATTTTCTGCTGCAGCATCTCCTGCTTCTGCGTCTACTGCTGCATTTCCTGCTGCATCTGCTGCTGATGCATCTCCTATTGCGAATCTGCTGCAGCATCTCCTGCTTCTGAATCGCTTGCTGAATCTGCATCTACTGATGCATCTGCTGCTGCATCTCCACCTGCTGTATCTGATGCTTCATCTCCTGCTGCATTTCCTGTTACTGCATCTCCTTCTGCATCTCCTGCTACTGCATAACCTGCTGAATCACCTGCTGCTGGATCTGCTGCGACTGCAATTTCCTGCTACTTCAACTCCTGCTCTTGCATCTCCATCTGCTGTATCTCCTCCTGCATCTCCCACGGCATCTCATGCTGCTACATCTCCCTCTGAATATGCATCTCCTGCTACTACGTCTCCTGATGCATCTCCTGCTGAATATGTATCTCCTGCTGCATCTCCTGCTGCTGCATCCTCTGTTGCTCTGTCTTCTTCTCTATCTCTTGCTTCATCTGCTGCTGCATCTCCTGCTGCATCTGCTGCTGCTGAATCTCCTGTTGCTGCATCTCCTTCTGCATCTGCAACAGATCTCCTTCTGCATCTGCTGCTGCTGAATCTCCTGCTGCATCTCCTGCAGCTGCATTTCCTCCTGCTAAATCTCCTCCTGAAGCTCCTGCCACCTCTCCTGCTTCATCTGCTGCTGCTGTATCTCCTGCTGCTGAATCTTTTGTTGCATCTCCTGCTGCTGAATTTCCTGCTGCTGCATCTCCTCCTGCATCTCATGCTGCATTTCTTGGTGCTACATATATTGCTGCTGCAACTCCTGCTGAATCTCCTGCTATAGAATCTCCTGCTGCATGTCCTGCTGAAACTCCTGCTATAGAATCACCTGCTGCATCTCCTGCTGCTAAGTCTCCTACTGCTGCATCTCCTCCTGATACATCTGCTGCAGCATCTTCTGCTGCTACATCACCTGCTGCTGCATCTCCTGCTGCTACATCTGCTGCTGCTGCATCTCCTGCTGCTGAATTTCCTGCTGCATCTCCTGCTGCATCTCCTGCTACTGCATCCTCTGCTTCTTTATATACTGCTGCATTTCTTGCTGCTCTATCTCTAGCTGCATATTTTGCTGCATCTCCTGCTGCATCACCTCCTGCTGTGTCTCCTGTTGCTGCATCTCCTCCTGCTACATCTGCTGCAGCATCTCCTGCTGCTGCATCTCTTCCTGCTTCTCCTGCTGCATCTGCTTCTACATCTGCTGATGCATCTCCTACTGCTGCATCTCCTTCTGCTGCAGATCCTGCTTCATCTTTTTCTCCTGCATATCCTGAATATATTTCCTGCTGCATCTTCTACGGTATTTCTTGCTACATCATCTGCCTCACCTCCTCTTGCATCTCCTGCTGCGTCTGCTGATGCATCTCATTCTGCTGCATCTCCTCTTTCATCTTCAGCTGATGTATCTGTAGCTTCATCTCCTGATATTTCATCTCCTTCTGCATCTGCTGGGCATCTCCTGCTGCTGCATCTCCTGCTGCATTTCCTGCTGCATCTGCTGCTGCTCTGCTGCTGCTTCATCTACTGCTGAATCTCCAGCTACATATCCTGCTGCTGCACATCCTGCTGTACCTCATACTGATTCTCCTGTTCATGCATATCCTCCTGCACCTCCTGCTGCTACACATCCTGCTGCTACTGCATGTCTTGCTGCATCTCCTCCTGATGCTTCTCCTGCTGCATATCCTTCTGCATTTCCTGCTGCATCTCCTCCTCCTGCATCTTCTGTTGCATCTCCTACTGCGGCTTCTCCTGCTGCATCGATTTCTGCCCATCTCCTTCTGCATCTCCTGCTCCTGCACGTCCTACTGTGAATCTGCTGCAGATTCTTCTGCTGATGAATCTCCTGCTGAATCTGCATCTACTGCTGCATCTCCTGCCGCTGCATCTCCTGCTGCTTCATCTCTTTTCTCTGCATCTCCTGCTGTATCTCCTGCCACTGAATCCCCTGCTGTATCTACTACCGATGCATCTCCTGCTTCAGTTTCTCCTTCTGCATCTCCTGCTGCATCTTCTGCTTCTGCATCTCCTGCTTCTGTTTCCGCTGCATCATCACCTCCTGCCTCGCCTCCTACTGCATCTCCTGCTCAATCTCCTGCTTATCTCCTGCTGCTGTATCAGCCGGAGCATAACTTCCTGCTGCATCTACTGCTTGATCTGCATTTCATACTGCATCTGCTTCTGTATCTCATTTTGCTGTATTTCCTGTGGAATTTGCTGCTGAATCTGCTGCTGCATCCCCTGCTGTTGCATCTCCTGCTTTATCTACTGCTGCATATCCTGCTACTGCGTTTCCTGATGAATCAGCTGCTGAATCTGCTGCTGGATCGTTTGCGGTGGCATCTCCTGCTCTTGCATCTCCTGCTGCTGAATCTCCTCCTGAATCTCCTGCAACATTTCATGCTGCTACATAACCTGTTACATCTCCTGATGTATCTCCTTCTGAATAGTCATCTACTGATGCATCTCCTCCTGATGCATCTGCTGCAGCATCTCCTGCTGTATTTCCTGCAGCATCTCCTGATGTATCTCTTGCTACTTCAGCTCCTGCGGCATCTCCTGCTGAATAGGCCTACCCTGCTGCATCTTCTGCTGCTGCACTTCCTGCTGCAGTGTCTAATGCTCTATCTCCTGCTTCATCTGCTGCTGCTGCATCTGCTGCTGCTGCATCTCCTACAACATATTCTGCTGCTGCAATTTCTGCTTCATTTCCAGCTGCTGCATCACCTGCTGCATCTCCTGCCAATCAAATCTCCTGATGCATCTGCTGCTGCAACTTTTGCTGCTGCATCTGCTGCCTCTGCAGCTGCAGCTGCATCACCTGCTGCCTTACCTCCAACTGCATATTCTGCTGCATTTCCTGCTACTTCATGTACTGCTGCATCTCCTGCTACATTTGCTGCTGCTGTATCTCCTACTACTTGATGTCCTCCTGCATCTCTTGCTGCTGCATCTGCTGCTTCATTTCCTGCTGCATCCTCTGCGGATGCATCTGTGGATGTACCTGCAGAAGCATCTCCATTTTCTGCTGCATCTGCTGCTCAATCTTCTACGGATGCATCTAGTGCTTCTGCATTTCAGCTGCATATCCTGTTGAAGGCATCTGCGGCTGAATCTCCTGCTGCTGCAACTCCTGCTGAATCTCCTGCTGCACTTCCTGCTGTAACTGCTGATGCCTATCTTGCTATTTCATCTCCTGCTACATCTCCTGCTGAATCTTCTGCACAATCTCCTCCAGCATCTCCTGCTGCAATTCCTGCTGTCGATATCCTGCTGCATCTCCTACTACGTCCCCTGCTGCTGAATCTCCTTCTATATCTCCTGCTCCATCTCCTGATGCGTTTTCTACTGAATCTCCTGCTGCAGAATCTGCTATGAAATTTCTTGCTGCAGAATCTCCTGCTGATGCATCTCCTGCTGATGCATCTCCTGCTGAATCTAATGCTGCATCTGGTGCGGCTGCATCTTCTTTTACTCCATCTCCTGCTGCTGCATCTGGTGCGGCTAATTTCCTGCTGCATTTCCTTCTGTTGAAACTCCTGCTGCATATCCTGGTGCATCACCTGCTGAATATGCATCTCCTGCTACATCTCCTGCTGATACACTTCATGCAGCTTCAGCTGCTGCTGCATATCCTGCTGCATCTGCTGTTGCCAAATCTCTTGCTGTTGCATATCCTACAGAATTTCAAGCAGCATCTCCTGCTGATGTAATTCTTGCTGCATTTCATCCTGCATCCTTTGCTGCTGTACCTGCTGCTGCTTCTGGTGATGCTACACGTCCAGCTGCATCTGCTGCTTCATCTGCTGCTGTATCTCCTGCTGCATATGGTTCTGCATCTTCTGCTGCATATGGTGCTGCATCTGGTGCTGCTTCTGCTGCTGGTGCATCTCCTGCCTCATATCCTGCTTCTGTGTCTCCTGCTGATGCATGTCCTGCTGCATCTCCTGCTTCTGCATCTACTTCTTCTGCATCTCTGGCTCCAGCATCTCCTGCTGCATCAATTGCTGCTGCATCTCTTATTCATCTCCTTCTGCTGCATATACTGCTGCATGTGGTGCTGCTGTACCTCCTCCTGCTGCAATTCCTGTTGCATCTCCTCCTGCTGCATCTCTTGCTGAATCTCCTCCTACTGCATCTCCTGTTCCATCTCCTCCTTCTACATCACCTGCAGATGCATCTCCTGCTGTATCTCCTGCTACTGCATATTCATCTGCATTTCCGTCTGCAGCTCTTTATGAATCTACTACTGCGTCATCTGCTGAATTTGCTGCTGCATCTGCTGCTGCTTCATCTACTGCTGCATCTCCTGACAGATCTCCTGCCGCTGCATCTCCTGCTGCTGCATCTGGTGCTGCATCTGATGCTGCTTTCTCTCCTACTGCATGTACTGCCGATGAATCTCCTGCTATATTACCTTCTGCTGCATCTTCTTCTCTTCATCTACTACTCTGCAATTCCTGCTGCTGCATCTCCTCCTTCTTCATCTGCGGCATCTCCTGCTGCTACATCTCCTTGTGCATTTGATGCTGATGCATCCTCTGTTACTTCTGCTGCTGCTGCATTCCCTGCTGCTACATCTCCTTGTGCATTTGATGCTGATGCATCCTCTGTTACTTCTGCTGCTGCTGCATTCCCTGCTGCATCTCCTGTTTCTGCATCTCCTTCCGCTTCTCTTGCTACTACATCCCCTGCTGCTGCATTTCGTGTTGCATCTCCTGATGCTGTAACTCCTTCTGCATCTCCTACTGCATCTCATTTCTTGATGCATCTCCTGCTGCATTTCATGCTGATACATCTCCCGCTGCATCTCCTCCGTTATACCTTTCTACATTTGCTGCCTCATTTCCTCATGCACCTGCTGATGCCCCTCGTGCTGCTGCATCTCCTGCTTCATCTTCATCTGATGCATCTGTCTTCATCACCTGATACGTCATCTCCTTGTTCAACTGCTGCTGCATTTCCTGCTGCATCTGCTGCTGCTTCATCTCCTGCCAAATCTCCTGCTACATATCCTGCTGCTGCACTTCTAAATGCATCTCATGATAATGTTTTATCTCCTGCTACTGCATCTCCTGCTGTAACTACTGCTGCTGCATTTCCTGCTACATCTTCTGCTGCTGCATCTCCTGCTGATGGGTATGACGCTGCATCTCTTGCTCATGCATCTCTTGCTGCATCTCCTCCTGCTGCATTACATGCTCTATCTCCTCTTACTGCATCTCCTCTTGCTGCATATCCTGCTTCTGTATATACTGCTGCCTTTCCTGCTGCTGCATCTCCTGCTGCTGTATCTCGTTCTGCATCTCCTTCTTCTGAACCTCCTGCTGCTCTTTTACGTTCTGCATCGATACCTGCTGCATGACCTGCAGCTGCATCTCCTCCTGCTGCATCTGTTTCTGCATCTCCTGCTGATGGGTCTGACACTGCATCTCTTGCTCGTCCATCTCCTGCTGCATCTCCTACTGCTGCATCACCTTCTGCACGTTCTGCTGTAGCATCTCCTTCTGCTGCTTCTCCTGTTGCTGCATCTGCTGGTGCTGCACATGCTGCAACATCTGCTTCTGCATCTCCTGCTGATGCATCTCCTGCTCTTGCATCTCCTTCTGCTGAATCTCCTCCTGAATCTCCAGCGGCATCTCATGCTGCTACATATCCTGCTACATCTCTTATCGCATCTCCTCCTGCTTCTGCATCTCATGCTGCTTCTCTTGCTGCTGCATCTCCTGCTGCTGAATCTCCTGCCGCTGCGTCTGCTACATCATCTCCTCTTTCCCCATATCCTGCTGTATCTCCTCTTGCTGCATCATATCATGCTGCTGCATATGTTGAAGAATTTCTTCCTACTGCATCTTCTGCTGAATCTTCATTTCCTGCTGCATCTGCTTCTGCATCTCCTGCTGCTGCTGCGTCTCCTGCTGCTTCTCCTGCTGCTGCATCAGTTGCTGCTGAATCTCCTGATCAATCTCCTGTGGCATCTCATACTTCTACATATCATGCTCAATCTCCTGCTGCATCTCCTTCTGAATATGTATCTCCTGATGCATCTCCACCTGCTGCCACTTCTACTGCTGCGTTTGCTTCTGCATCTCCTGCTACAACTACTGCTGCTGAATCTCCTGATGCCGTGTCTGCTGCTGAATATCCTTTGTCTACTGCTGAATCTCCTGCTGCTGAATCTCCTACTGTATCTGCTGCTGCTGCATCTCCTACAGCTGCATCACCTTCTGTATGTTCTGCTGCAGCATCTCCTTCTGCTGCTTCTCCTACTGCTGCATCTGCTGGTGCTGCACATGCTGCAACATCTGCTTCTGCATCTCCTGCTGCTGCATCTCCTGCTGCATCTCCGTCTGAATCTCCGTCGGAATCTCTTGGTGCTGCATTTCCTGCTGATGCATATTCTGCTTCAACTCCTGCTGCTGCATTACCTTCTGAATCTATTCCTGTTGTATTTCCTGCTGCTGCATCTCCTGCTGCTGCGTCTACTGCTTCATATCCATCTGCTGCATCTGCTGATACTGCATGTGCTGCTCCATCTCCTGCTGCATCTCTTAGTGCTGCATCTTCTGGTGTTGCATCTGCTTCTAAATCTCCTGCGGCATCACCTGCTCCTGTATCTTCTGCTGCTACATCTCCTGATGCATCCTCTGCTCATGCATCTGCGGATGCATCTCCTGATGCACCATTTCCCGTTGCATCTGCTACTCCATCCCCTGCGGCATCTCTTTCTGCTCCATCTGGTGCATCTGCTGTTGCATATGCTGCTGCTTCATTTACTGCTGCATCTCCTGTTAAATCTCCTGCTGCTTCATCTCCTTCTGAATTTTCTGCTGAATCGACTGCTGAATATGCATCCCCTGCTGCATCTCCTGCTGCTGCATCTCCTGCTTCATATCGTACTGCATCTCCTCCTGCAGCATATCTTGCTGCATTTCCTTCTGCTGCATCTCCTGCTGCATCATCTGCCGTAGCATCTTCTCTTGCTACATCTCCTACTGAATCTGCATTTCCTGATGCTGCTGCTGCTGAATCTATTGCTGCTGCATCTGCTGCCTGTGCAGCTGCAGCTGCATCACCTGCTGATGCATCACCTGCTGCATTACCTCCTACTGCATATTCTGCAGCGTTTCCTGCTGCTGCATCTCCTTAATCTGCTGCTCCATTTCCTGCTACTTCATGTACTGCTGCATCTCTTTAATCTGCTGATCCATTTCTTTCTCCTTCATGTACTGCTGCATATCCTGCTAAATCTCCTGCTGCTGCATCTCCTGCTACTTGATGTCCTCCTGCATCTTCTGCTGCTGATTCTGCTGCTTCATCTCCTGCTGCTGTATAGCATGCTGATTCATCTCCTGCTGCATCCTCTGCAGATGCATCTGCAGAAGCATCTCCATTTCCTGCTGCATCTGCTGCTCAGTCTTCTACGGATGCATCCAGTGCTTCTGCATTTCAGCTGCATATCCTGTTGAAGGCATCTGCGGCTGCATCTCCTGCTGCTGCACCTCCTGCTGAATCTCCTGCTGCACTTCGTGCTGTAACTGCTGATGTTTATCTTGCTATTTCGTCTCCTGATGCATCTCCTACTGAATCTTCTTCTGCAGAATCTCCTCCAGCATCTCCTGCTAAAATTCCTGCTTATGTATCTTCTGCTGCATCTCCTTCTACATCCCCTGCTGCTGAATCTCCTTCTATATCTCCTGCTGCATTTTCTACTGAATCTCCTGCTGCTTTTTCTACTGAATCTCCTGCTGCCGAATCTCACACGGAATTTCCTGCTGCAGAATCTGCTGATGCATTTCCTGCTGATGCATCTCCTGCTGAATCTCCTGATGCTGCATCTCCTGCTGCTGAATCTCCTGCCTTTTCATCTCCTGCTGCTGCAACTCCTGCTGAATGTGCTGCTTCATCTTGTGCGACTGCATCTTCTTTTCCTGCATCTCCTGCTGCTGCATCTCCGGCTGATTTCCTCCTGCATATCCTGGTGCATCACCTGCTGAATATGCATTTCCTGCTACATCTCCTGCTGATACACCTCATGCAGCTGCATCTGCTGCTGCATATCCTGCTGCATCTGCCGTTGCCAAATCTCTTGCTGTTGCGTATCCTACAGAATTTCCAGCAGCATCTCCTGCTGATGCAATTCTTGCTGCATCTCATCCTGCATCCTTTGTTGCTGCATCTGCTGCTGCTTCTGGTGATGCTACATCTCCAGCTGCATCTGATGCTTCATCTGCTGTTGTATCTCCTGCTGCATATGGTTCGGCATCTTCTGCTGCATATGCTTCTGCATCTTCTGCTGTATATGTTGCTGCATCTTCTGCTCCTTCTGCTGCTGGTGCATCTCTTGCCTCATATCCTGCTGCTGGTTCTCCTGCTGGTGCATGTCCTGCTGCATCTCCTGATTCTGCATCTTCTTCTTCTGCATCTCCGGCTCCAGCATCAACTGCTGCATCAATTGCTGCTGCATCTCTTATTCTTCTCGTTCTGCTGCATATACTGCTGCTTCTGGTGCTGCTGTACCTCCTCCTGCTGCATCTCCTGCAGAATATCCTCCTTCTGCATCTCCTGTTCCATCTCCTCCTGCTGCATTTCCTGCTGAATATCCTGCTGCTTCATCTCTTGATCCATGTCCTGCTGCTGTATTTCATGTTTCTGCATCTCCTTTTGCTTCGTCTGCTGCTGCATCTCCTGCTGCATCTCATGTGGCACCTTCTATTGAAGCATCTCCTTCTGCTGCATATCTTGCTGCTTCATCTCGTTCTGCTTCTCCTTCTGCATCTCCTTGAACGTCACCTGCTACATCTCCTTCTGCATCATCTGCAGATGCCTCTCCTGTTGTATCTCCTGCTGCTGCATATTCATCTGCATTTCCTGCTGCAGCTCTTTATGAATCTACTACTGCGTCATCTGCTGAATTTGCTGCTGCATTTGATGCTGCATCTCATGCTGCATCTGATGCTGCTTTCTCACCTGCTGCATGTATTGCTGATGAATCTCCTGCTATATTTCCTTCTGCTGCATCTTCTTCACTTCATCTACTACTCTGCACTTCATGCTGCTACATCTCCTCCTTCTGCATCTCCGGCTGAATCATCTGTAGCATCTCCTGCTTCTTCATCTCCTGCTGCTACATCTCCTAGTGCGTATGCTGCTGCTGAATCTCCTGTTACTTCTGCTGCTGCTGCATTTCCTGCTGCATCTCCTGATGCTGCAACTCCTTCTGCATCTCCTACTGCATCTCATTTCTTGATGCATCTCCTGCTTCATTTCCTGCTGATACATCTGCTGCATCTCCTCGGTTATACCTTTCTACATTTGCTGCCTCATTTCCTCATGCACCTGCTGATGTCCCTCGTGCTGCTGTACCTCCTGCTTCAACTTCAGCTGATGCATCTGTGGCTTCATCACCTCCTATGTCATCTCCTGCTGCATCTGCTGCAGTATTTCCTGCTGCTGTATCTGCTGATCCTGCATCTACTGCTGCATTTCCTGCTGCATCTGCTGCTGCTTCATCTCCTGCCAAATCTCCTGCTACATATCCTGCTGCTGCACCTCTTAATGCATCTCATGATAAAGCTTCATCTCCTGCTACTGCATGTCCTGCTGCATCTACTGCTGCTGCATCTCCGGCCGATGGGTCTGATGCTGCATCTCTAGCTCTTGCATCTCCTTCTCCTGAATCTATTCCTGAATCTCCCGCGGCATCTCATGCAGCAGGAGATGCAGCAGGAGATGCAGTACGAGGAGATGCGGTAGGAGATGTAGGGGTAGGAGATGCAACAGGAAATGCAGCAGGAGGAGTTACAGCAGAACCAGATGCAGCAGTATATGCAGCAGAAGATGCAGAACCATATGCAGCAGGAGATACATCAGCAGATGAAGCAGCAGATGAATAAGAGATAACAGCAGCAATTGATGCAGCAGGAGATGCTGGAGATGCAGAAGAAGATGCAGAAGCAGGAGATGCAGCGGGACATGCATCAGCAGGAGATGCAGCAAAACATACATCAGCAGGAGACACAGCAGCAGGATATGAGGCAGGAGATGCACCAGCAGCAGAAGCAGCAGCAGATGCAGCACCAGCTGCAGCAGAAGATGCAGAACCATATGCAGCAGGAGATACAGCAGCAGATGAAGCAGCAGATGCAGCTGGAGATGTAGCATCACCAGAAGCAGCAGCAGGTACAGCAACAAAGTATGCAGGATGAAATGCAGCAAGAATTACATCAGCAGGACATGCTGCTGGAAATTCAGTAGGATATGCAACAGCAAGAGATTTGGCAACAGCAGATGCAGCAGATATGCAGCGGCAGCTGAAGCTGCATGAGGTGTATCAGCAGATGTAGCAGGAAATGCATATTCAGCAGGTGATGCACCAGGATATGCATCAGGAGATTCAACAGCAGGACATGCAGCAGGAAATCAGCCGGAGATGAAACAGCAGGAGATGCAGGAAAAGAAGATGCAGCCGCACCAGATGCAGCAGCAGATTCAGCAGGAGTTGCAGCAGCAGGAGATGAAGAGGCAGGAGATTCAGCAGCAGGAGATGAGGCATCAGGAGATTCAGCAGGAGATGCATCAGCAGGAAATGCATCAGCAGATTCTGCAGCAGGAAATTCCGTGTGAGATTCGGCAGCAGGAGATTCAGTAGAAAAAGCAGCAGGAGATTCAGCAGGAGATATAGAAGGAGATTCAGCAGCAGGGTATGTAGTAGGAGATGCAGCAGGAGACACATCAGCAGGAATTGTAGCAGGAGATGCTGAAGGAGATTCTGCAGAAGAAGATTCAGCAGGAGATGCAGCAGGAGATGAAATAGCAAGATAGGCATCAGCAGTTACAGCAGGAAGTGCAGCAGGAGATTCAGCAGGAGGTGCAGCAGCAGGAGATGCAGCCGCAGATGCCTTCAACAGGATATGCAGCTGAAACGGAGAAGTACTAGATGCATCCATAGAAGATTCAGCAGGAGATGCAGCAGAAAATGGAGATGCTTCTGCAGATGCATCTCCTGATGCTGCAACTCCTTCTGCATCTTCTGCTGATGCATCTCCTGCGGAATCTGCTGCTGCTGCATCTCCTGTGGCATCTGCCGATGCACCTCCTGCTGCTGCATGTCCTGCTTCATCTTCAGCTGATGCATCTGTGGCTTCATCACCTCATATGTCATCTCCTGCTGCATCTGCTGCAGTATTTCCTGCTGCACTAGCTGCTGATCCTGCATCTACTGCTGCATTTCCTGCTGCATCTGCTGCTGCTTTGCTGCTGCTTCATCTCCTTCCAAATCTCCTGCTACATATCCTTCTGCTGCACCTCTTAATGCATCTCATGATAATGCTTCATCTCCTGCTACTGCATCTCCTGCTGCACCTACTGCTGCTGCATCTCCTGCTTATGGGTCTGATGCTGAATCTCTTTCTGCATCTCATTCTGAGTCTCCGACTGCTCTATTACCTTCTGCATCTCCTCCTGCTGCATCTCCTGCTAAATCTGCATCTCCTCCTGCATCTGCTTCTGCATCTCCTGCTGATGCATCTCCTGCTGCATCTCCTGCTGATGCATCTGCTTCTTCATCTCCTGCTGCTTCATCTCCTGCTCTTGCATCTCCTTCTGCTCAATCTCCTCCTGAATCTCCGGAGGCATCTCATGCTGCTACATCTCCTGACGTATCTCCTTCTGAATATGCATGTCCTGCTGCTTCTCCTGCTGCTGCATCTCCTGCTGCTGAATCTCCTGCTGCTGCATCTATTGCTGCTGAATCTCCTGCTGCTGCGTCTGCTGCATCATCTCCTCTTTCTCCATATCCTGCTGTATCTCCTGTTGCTGCATCATATCATGCTGCTGCATATGTTGAAGTATCTCTTCCTACTGCATCTTCTGCTGAATCTTCATTTCCTGCTGCATCTGCCTCTGCATCTCCTGCTGCTGCTACATCTCGTGTTCCATCTCCTCATGCTGCATCTCCTACTGAATGTCCTGCTGTTTCATATCCTGCTACTGCATCTCCTCATGAATCTCCTGCTGCTTCATCTCTTGATCCATGTCCTGCTGCTGTATCTCATGTTTCTGCATCACCTTTTGCTTCGTATGGTGCTGCGTCTCCTGCTGTATCTCATGTTACACCTTCTATTGTAGCATCTCCTGTGTCATCTCATTCTGCTGCATTTCTTGCTGCTTCATCTCGTTCTGCTTCTCCTGCTGCATCTCCTTGAGCGTCACCTGCTTCATCTCCTTCTGCATCACCTGCAGATGCATCTCCTGCTGTATCTCCTGCTGCTGCATATTCATCTGCATTTCTTGCTGAAGCATTAGAAGCAGAAACAGATGCAGCAGGAAATGCAGATTGAGCAGGAGAAGCAATAGGAAGAGAATCTTCAGCAGATGCAGCAGGATGTGCAGGATGACGAGATGTAGCAGGACATAGAGCAGCAGCAGATGCATCAGCAGATGAAGCAGGAAATGCAGGAAGAGATGCAGCAGCAGAGATGTAGCCGCAGATGCATCAGAAGCAGATGCAACAGGAGATGCAGCAGCAGCAGATTCCGCAGGAGATGCATCAGCAGAAGATGCAGAAGGAGTTGCAGCATCAGGAGATGCAACAGGAAATGCAGCAGCAGGGGATGTAGTAGCAGGAGACACAGAAGGAGATGAAGAAGGAGCTGCAGAATCAGGAGATGCATCAGGGAATGCAGCAGCAGCAGAAGAAACAGGAGATGCAGCAGCAGCATCATTTGCACTAGGAGATGTAGCAGCAGGAGATGAAGAAGCAGGAGATGCTACAGGCGATTCAGCCGGAGATGCAGAAGGAGGAGATGCAGCAGCAGGAGGTGCAGAGTAGTAGATGAAGTGAAGAAGATGCAGCAGAAGGAAATATAGCAGGAGAAGCAACCGCAGTAAATGCAGCAAGAGAGAAAGAAGCAGCAGATGCAGCATCAGATGTAGCAGAAGAGGATTCAACAGCAGATGCAGCAGCAGGAGATGCAGCAGCAGGAGATCTATCAGGAGATGCAGCAGCAAATTCAGCAGATGGAGCAGTAGTAGATTCATAAAGAGCTGCAGCAGGAAATGCAGATGAATATGCAGCAGCAGGAGATACAGCAGGAGATGCATCTGCAAGTCATGCAGAAGGAGATGCAGCAGGAGATGCAGAAGGAGATGCAGCAGCAGGAGATGCAGCAGCAGGAGATGCAGCAGAAGGAGATGACGCAGGAGATGCTTCAATAGAAGGTGCAACATGAGATACAGCAGATAAAGCTGCAGCAGCAGATGAAGCAGAAGGAGATGCAGAAACATGAGATGCAGCAGCAAGACATGGATCAAGAGATGCAGCAGCAGGAGATGAAGCTTCAGGAGATTAATTAGGAGATGCAGTAGCAGGATATGAAGCAGCAGGAGATATAGCAGCAGGACATGCATCAGGAGATGCAGCAGTATGAGATGAAGCAGCAGGGGATACATCAGGAGATGCAGAAGCAGCAGATACAGCAGGAGATGCAATAGCAGGAGGTGGAAAAAGAGATAATGCAGCAGCAGGAAGAGATTAAGCAGGAGATGCAGCAGGAGGAGGTACAACAGCAGCAGATGCAGCAGCCTATGCAGCAGAAGAAGATGCATAAGAGATGCAGCAGCAATTGATGAAGCAGGAGATGCTGGAGAAGGAGATGCCAAAGAAGTAGATGCAGAAGCAGGAGATGCAGGAGTAGATGCATCAGCAGGAGATGCAGCAAAACATACATCAGCAGGAGACACAGCAGCAGGATATGAGGCAGGAAATGAACCAGCAGAAAATGCAGCAGGAGATGCTTCCGGAGATTAAGCAGGAGATGCTGCAGCAGGTGATGCAGCAGGTGATGCAGCAGCAGGAAATTTTGCAGGGCTTGCAGCACCAGATGCAGCTGCAGCAGTAGGGGATGCAGCAGGTGATGCAGCAGGAAGAGATGGAGCAGGAGATAGATCAGCAGCAGATGCACCAGCAGAGGCAGCAGCAGTAGATGCAGCAGGACATATAGAAAAGTATGAGGCAGCAGGAGCTGTAGGAGATGCAGCAGTAGATGAAGTAGCAGTAGATGCAGCAGCAGTTGCAGCAGGAAATGCAGTAGGAGATGCAGCAGTAGGAAATGCAGTAGCAGGAGGTGCAGCCGCAAAAGCATTCAGCAGCATATGCAGTAGAAGATGCAGCAGCAGGTGATTCAGTAGCAGGAGATCAAGCAGCAGATGTAGCAGGATACGCGGCATCAGTAGATGCATCCGCAGATGCATCAGCAGAGCATGTAGCAGGAGATATGGCAGCAGGAGATGCAGGAGTACATGAAATAGCAGCAGATACAAGAGCAGATTCAGGAGATGCAGCAGCAGGAGATGCAGCAGGAGATGTAGCAACACCAGAAGCAACAGCAGATGCAGCAGCAGGTGATGCAGGATGAGATGCAGCAGGAACTGCAGCAGCAGGAGATGCTGCAGGAGATGCAGCAGGATATGCAACAGCAGATGCAGCAGCATGAGGTGCATAACAGGAGATGCAGCATGAGATGAAGTAGCAGGAGATGCAGAAGCAGGAGATGCAGAAGGAGATGCAGTAGCAGGAGACGCATTAGAAGGAGATGCAGCAGAAGGAGATGAAGAGGCAGGAGATTCATCAGAAGATGCATCAGCAGGAAATGTAGCAGGAGATTCTGCAGCAGGAAACGCCATAGGAGAGTCTGCAGCAGGAGATTCAGTGGAAGATTCAGCAGAAGATGCAGTAGGAGAGATAGAAGGAGATTCAGCAGCAGGAGATGTAGTAGGAGATGCAGCAGGAGATACATCAGCAGGAGTTGCAGGAGGAGATTCTGCAGAAGAAGATTCAGCAGGAGATAGAGTAGGAGATGCATCAGGAGATGAAGTAGCAACATATGCATCAGAGGTTACAGCAGGAAGGGCAAGAGGAGATTCAGCAGGTGATGTAGCAGCAGGAGATGCCGCCACAGAGCGCATTCAGGATGAAATGCAGAAGCACTAGATGCATCCGTAGAAGATTGAGCAGCAGATGCAGCAGGAAATGGAGAGACTTCGGCAGATGCATCCGCAGATGAATCGGCAGAGGATGCAGCAGCAGAAGATGCTGGAGGATATCAAGTGGCAGGAGATGTAGCAGCAGGAATTGTAGCAGGAGATGCAGCAGTACATGAATCAGCAGCAGATGCAGCATCAGATTAAGGAGATGCAGTAGTCGGAAATGCAGCAGAAGATGCAGCAAGAGGAGATGCAGTAGCAGGAGATGCAGCTGCAGCTGCAGAGGCAGCAGATGCAGCAGCAATAGATGCAGCAGCAGATGCATCAGGCGATGCAGATTCAGTAGGAGATGTAGCAGCAGAAGATGCTGCTGCAGATGACGCAGCAGGAGATTCGGCAGAAGGAGATGTAGCAAGAGAGGCAGCAGAAGGAAATGCAGTAAGATATGCTGCAAGAGGAAATGCAACAGGTAATGCAGCAGCAGGGGATGCATGTTCAGCAGTAGATTCAGCATCACATTCAGAAGGAGATGCAGCAGCAGGAGATATAGCAGAAGGCGATTCTTCAGCAGGAGATAGAGCAGCAGGAGATGAAGCCACAAAAATGCAGCAGAGGATGCACAAAGAAATGCAGCAGAATATACCTCAAGAGATGCAGATGAAGGAGATGCAAAAGTGGATGCTGCAGAAGGAGTTGTAGCAGGAGATGCATCAGCAGGAGATGCAGGCAGCAGACGAAAGATGTAGATTCAGCAGCAGATGAAGTAGCAGGACTTGCAGCAGCAGATGCCATAGCAGGAGATGCAGCAATAGGTGAAGCAGCACCAGATGCAGCAGCATATGCTGAAGACGTAGTAGTAGGAGATTAAGGAGCAGATCCAGCAGGAAGAGATGCAGCAGGAAATGCAGAAAAAGATAAAGCAAAAAGAGATGCACAGGAAATACAGCAGCAGGATATGCATCAGCAGGAGATGCAGCAGGAGATTCAGCAGCAGGAGATGCAGCAGGAGATGCAGATGGAGATGTGGCAAGAGGATATGCACCATGATACACAGCAGCAGGAGATGCAACAAAAGATGAAACAGGAGGAGATGCAGTAGGAGAGGCAGTAGAGGAGATGCAGCAGAATCTACTGCTGCATCTCCTGCTGCTGCCTCTCCTCCTGCTAAATCTCCTCCTGCTAAAGCACCTCCTGCATCAGCTGATGCATTTCCTGCATCTCCTGCGGCTGCATCTGCTGGTGCATCTCCTGCTTCTCTATCTTCTGCTGCATCTCCTGCTGAATGACATGGTGTATCTCCTGCTGCCGCATCTCCTGCTGCTGCCTCTCCTCCTGCTAAATCTCCTCCTGCTAAAGCACCTCCTGCATCAGCTGATGCATTTCCTGCATCTCCTGCGGCTGCATCTGCTGGTGCATCTCCTGCTTCTCTATCTTCTGCTGCATCTCCTGCTGAATGACATGGTGTATCTCCTGCTGCCGCATCTCCTGCTGCTGCCTCTCCTCCTGCTAAATCTCCTCCTGCTAAAGCACCTCCTGCATCAGCTGATGCATTTCCTGCATCTCCTGCGGCTGCATCTGCTGGTGCATCTCCTGCTTCTCTATCTTCTGCTGCATCTCCTGCTGAATCACATGGTGCCTCTCCTGCTGCCGCATCTCCTGCTTCTGCATATCCTTTTGCATGTCTTGCTGCCACATCTCCTGCTTCTGCCTCTCCTACTCCTGCATCTCTGCTGCTGCATTTCCTGCTCCTGCTTCTCCTGATGCATCTGCTGCTGCATCTTATGCAGCATCTTCTATTGCTTCAACTCCAGACGCTGCATCTCCTGCTGCATCTGCTGGTACTGCATCTTATCCTGCCGCATCTCCTGCTCCATTTTCTTGTGCATCTGCTGCTGCTGCTGTATCTTCTGCTGCTGCATCTCCTGCTGATGTGTCTGCTGATGCGTCTGCTGTTGCATCTCCTGCTGCATCTCCTGCTGCTGCATCTTCTTCTCTGCAGATCCTGATGCTTCATCTCTTGCTGCAGAATCTCCGGCTGCATATTCTGTTTCTGCATCTCTTGCTACTGGGTCTGCTGCAACATCTCCTCCTGCCTCTTCTCCTACAGCATCTCCTTCTCTATCTCGTGCTACATCTCATGAAGCTGTACCTGCTGAAGCATCTCTTCCTGCTGCATCTTCTACTGAATCTGCTGTCAAATATCTTCCTGCATCTGCTGCGGCTGCATCTCCTGCTGCTGCATCATCTACTGCTGCATCTCCTGCGTAATCTCCTGCTGCTGCATCTCTTGATTCTGCATCATCTACTGCTGCATCTCTTGATCAATCTCCTCCTGCTGCATCTGCAGTATTTTCTGCTGCATCTGCTGCTGCTTCATATACTGCTTCATCTCCTACTAATGCATCTCCTTCTGCTTCTCATTCTGCATCTCCTGCTGCTGCAGCCCCATCTGCATTATCTCCTACTGCATCTCCTGCTGCTGAATCTCCTGCTGCATCTCCTGCTGAATCTAATCCTACCACATCTCCTGCTGCATCTCCTGCTGCTGCATAATCTGCTGCATCTCCTCTTGCTGCATCTCCTGCTGCTGCATTTACTGATGCATCTCCTGATGCTGCATCTCCACCTGCTGCATCTCCTGCTGCTGAACTCCTGCTAATGCATCTTCTGCTGATGCGTAACTTGCTGCATCTCTGACTGCTGCATCTCCTGTTGCTGAATCTCCTGCTGCTGCATCTGCTGGTACTGCATATGCTACTGCATCTGCTGCAGGATCTCCTTCTTCTGCCTCTCATGCCACATCTCCCGCTGATGCATCTCCTGCTTCTCTATATCTTGCTCAATCTACTGCTGCTGCATCTCCAGCTGCATCTCCTGCTGCTGCATCTCTTGCATCTTCTGGTGCATCTGCTGTAGATTAATCTACTGCTGCATCTCCTGTTGTTTCATCTTCTGATTTTTTGATGTCCACGTGCATCACCTGATGCTCCATCTGCTGCTGCTGCTGCATACACTGCTGCATCTTCTGCTGCTGAATTTACTTCTGCTGCATCTGCTGCTGCATCACCTTCTACTGAATCCCCTGCTGCAGCTCCTGCTGCTGCATCCACTGGTACATCTCCTAATGCTGCATCACCTGCTGCTGCACCTCCTCATGCATCTCCTGCTCAATCTCCTCCTGCTGCTTCTCCTACTGCTTCATCTCCTGCATCTGCTGCTGCATGTGCTACTGCATCTCCTGCTTCTCTATGTCCTCCTCTTGGATCTCCACCTGCATCGATTGCTGCTGCATCCTCTGCTGAACTTCCTGCTGCTGCATCTCCTTCTGCAACTTCCTCTGATGCATCAGCTGATTCATCTGATGATGCATCTCCCCTGCTTCATCTCCTGCTGCTGAATCTCCTGCTCTTGCATACCCTGCTGCATCTACAGCTGCTACTAAGCCTACTTCATCTACTGCTGCTGCATTACCTGCTGCTACTGCTGCTGCATCTCCTCCTGAATTTCCATGCTGCTGCATCTCCTGCTGCTATATCTTTTGCTTATCAATCTCCTGCTGCTGCATCTCTTACGGAATCTACTTCTGAATCTGCTCCTGCACCTACTGTGGCTCCATCTCCTGATGCTGTATCTCCTGATACTGCATCTCCTGATGCATCTCCTGTAGCTTAATCTCCTGCTTTTGCATCTCCTGCTTTGTCACCTTCTGATGTCTATCTTGCTGCTGCTTCTACTGCTGCTTTGTCTGCTTCTACATCTCCCGCTGCATCTCCTGCTGCTGCATCTCAGGGTACATCTCCTCTTGCTCAGTCTCTTGCTGCATATCCTACTGCTACATCTCCTGCTACTGCATCTCCTACTGCATCTCCTGATGCATCTCTTGCAGCTGCATCTCCTGCTACGTCTCTTGCAGCTGCATCTCCTGCACCATATCCTTCTGTTGCATCTGCGTATTCATCGTACGATGGTGCTTTCTTGCTGGATCTCCTGCTTCTGTATCTCCTGCTGCTCCAAACTCTGCTGCATCTCCTGCTGCTGCATTTCCAGCTGC
>JAUNZM010001463.1:0-52973 GCA_033459285.1 Clamator glandarius
ACGACTCCCTCTCCATTTCTACGACTCCCTCTCTATTCTACGATTCCCTCTCTATTTCTACGACTCCCTCTCTATTTCTAACGACTCCCTCTCTATTTCTACGACTCCCTCTCTATTTCTACGACTCCCTCTCTCTTTCTACGACTCCCTCTCCATTTCTACGACTCCCTCTCTATTCTACGATTCCCTCTCTATTTCTACGACTCCCTCTCTATTTCTACGACTCCCTCTCTATTTCTACGACTCCCTCTCCATTTCTACGATTCCCTCTCTATTTCTACGACTCCCTCTCTATTTCTACGACTCCCTCTCTATTTCTACGACTCCCTCTCTATTTCTGCGACTCCCTCTCTATTTCTGCGACTCCCTCTCTATTTCTGCGACTCCCTCTCTATTTCTACGACTCCCTCTCGATTTCTACGACTCCCTCTCTATTTCTGCGACTCCCTCTCTATTTCTGCGACTCCCTCTCTATTTCTACGACTCCCTCTCTATTTCTGCGACTCCCCTCTCTATTTTCTGCGACTCCCTCTCTATTTCTACGACTCCCTCTCTATTTCTACGACTCCCTCTCTATTTCTACGACTCCCTCTCTATTTCTGCGACTCCCTCTCTATTTCTCGACTCCCTCTATTTCTGCGACTCCCTCTCTATTTCTACGACTCCCTCTCTATTTCTACGACTCCCTCTCTATTTCTACGACTCCCTCTCTATTTCTACGACTCCCTCTCCATTTCCTACGACTCCCTCTCTATTTCTGCGACTCCCTCTCTATTTCTACGACTCCCTCTCTATTTCTGCGACTCCCTCTCTATTCTCGACTCCCTCTCTATTTCTACGACTCCCTCTCTATTTCTACGACTCCCTCTCTATTTCTACGACTCCCTCTCTCTTTCTACGACTCCCTCTCTATTTCTACGACTCCCTCTCTATTTCTGCGACTCCCTCTCTATTTCTACGACTCCCTCTCTATTTCTACGACTCCCTCTCTATTTCTACGACTCCCTCTCATTTCTACGACTCCTCTCTATTTCTGCGACTCCCTCTCTATTTCTACGACTCCCTCTCTATTTCTACGACTCCCTCTCCATTTCTACGACTCCCTCTCTATTTCTACGACTCCCTCTCTATTTCTACGACTCCCTCTCTATTTCTACGACTCCCTCTCTATTTCTACGACTCCCTCTCTATTTCTGCGACTCCCTCTCTATTTCTACGACACTCCCTCTCTATTTCTACGACTCCCTCTCTATTTCTACGACTCCCTCTCTATTTCTGCGACTCCCTCTCTATTTCTACGACTCCCTCTCTATTTCTACGACTCCCTCTCTATTTCTACGACTCCTCTCTATTCTACGTCTCTCTTCTACGACTCCCTCTCTATTTCTACGACTCTTCCGATCCTCTATTTCTGCGACTCCCTCTCTATTTCTACGACTCCCTCTCTATTTCTACGACTCCCTCTCTATTTCTTCGACTCCCTCTCTATTTCTACGACTCCCTCTCTATTTCTACGACTCCCTCTCTATTTCTACGACTCCCTCTCTATTTCTACGGACTCCCTCTCTATTTCTGCGACTCCCTCTCTATTTCTACGACTCCCTCTCTATTTCTACGACTCCCTCTCTATTTCTACGACTCCCTCTCTATTTCTTCGACTCCCTCTCTATTTCTACGACTCCCTCCTATTTCTACGACTCCCTCTCTATTTCTACGACCTTCGAATCCCTCTCTATTTCTACGACTCCCTCTCTATTTCTGCGACTCCCTCTCTATTTCTACGACTCCCTCTCTATTTCTACGACTCCCTCTCTATTTCTACGACTCCCTCTCTATTTCTACGACTCCCTCTCTATTTCTACGACTCCCTCTCTATTTCTACGACTCCCTCTCTATTTCTACGACTCCCTCCCTATTTCTACGACTCCCTCTCTATTTCTACGACTCCCTCTCTATTTCTGGACTCCCTCTCTATTTCTCGATCCCTCTCTATTTCTACGACTCCCTCTCTATTTCTGCGACTCCCTCTCTATTTCTACGACTCCCTCTCTATTTCTACGACTCCTCTCTATTTCTACGACTCCCTCTCTATTTCTACGACTCCCTCTCTATTTCTACGACTCCCTCTCTATTTCTCTGACTTCCCTGCTCTCTATTTCTACGACTCCCTCTCTATTTCTGCGACTCCCTCTCTATTTCTACGACTCCCTCTCTATTTCTACGACTCCCTCTCTATTTCTCGACTCCCTCTCTATTTCTAGCGACTCCTCTCTATTTCTGCGACTCCCTCTCTATTTCTACGACTCCCTCTCTATTTCTACGACTCCCTCTCTATTCTACGACTCCCTCTCTATTTCTACGACTCCCTCTCTATTTCTGCGACTCCCTCTCTATTTCTCGACTCCCTCTCTATTTCTACGACTCCCTCTCTATTTCTACGACTCCCTCTCTATTCTGACGACTCCCTCTCTATTTCTACGACTCCCTCTCTATTTCTGCGACTCCCTCTCTATTTCTGCGACTCCCTCTCTATTTCTACGACTTCCCTCTCTATTTCTACGACTCCCTCTCTATTTCTACGACTCCCTCTCTATTTCTACGACTCCCTCTCTATTTCTGCGACTCCCTCTCTATTTCTGCGACTCCCTCTCTATTTCTGCGACTCCCTCTCTATTTCTACGACTCCCTCTCTATTTCTACGACTCCCTCTCTATTTCTGCGACTCCCTCTCTATTTCTGCGACTCCCTCTCTATTTCTACGACTCCCTCTCTATTTCTACGACTCCCTCTCTATTTCTACGACTCCCTCTCTTTTCTACGACTCCCTCTCCATTTCTACGACTCCCTCTCTATTTCTGCGACTCCCTCTCTATTTCTACGACTCCCTCTCTATTTCTACGACTCCCTCTCTATTTCTACGACTCCCTCTCTATTTCTACGACTCCCTCTCTATTTCTACGACTCCCTCTCTATTTCTACGACTCCCTCTCTATTTCTACGACTCCCTCTCCATTTCTACGACTCCCTCTCTATTTCTACGACTCCCTCTCTATTTCTACGACTCCCTCTCTATTTCTACGACTCCCTCTCAATTTCTACGACTCCCTCTCTATTTCTACGACTCCCTCTCTATTTCTACGACTCCCTCTCTATTTCTACGACTCCCTCTCTATTTCTACGACTCCCTCTCTATTTCTGCGACTCCCTCTCTATTTCTACGAATCCCTCTCTATTTCTACGACTCCCTCTCCATTTCTACGACTCCCTCTCTATTTCTACGACTCCCTCTCTATTTCTACGACTCCCTCTCTATTTCTACGACTCCCTCTCTATTTCTACGACTCCCTCTCTATTTCTGCGACTCCCTCTCTATTTCTAGCGACTTCCCTCTCTATTTCTACGACTCCCTCTCTATTTCTACGACTCCCTCTCTATTTCTACGACTCCCTCTCTATTTCTACGACTCCCTCTCTATTTCTACGACTCCCTCTCCATTTCTACGACTCCCTCTCCATTTCTACGACTCCCTCTCTATTTCTGCGACTCCCTCTCTATTTCTACGACTCCCTCTCTATTTCTACGACTCCCTCTCTATTTCTACGACTCCCTCTCTATTTCTGCGACTCCCTCTCTATTTCTACGACTCCCTCTCTATTTCTACGACTCCCCTCTCTATTTCTACGACTCCCTCTCTATTTCTGCGACTCCCTCTCTATTTCTACGACTCCCTCCCTATTTCTACGACTCCCTCTCTATTTCTACGACTCCCTCTCTATTTCTGCGATTCCCTCTCTATTTCTACGACTCCCTCTCTATTTCTACGACTCCCTCTCTATTTCTACGACTCCCTCTCTATTTCTGCGACTCCCTCTCTATTTCTACGACTCCCTCTCTATTTCTACGACTCCCTCTCTATTTCTGCGACTCCCTCTCTATTTCTGCGACTCCCTCTCTATTTCTACGACTCCCTCTCTATTTCTACGACTCCCTCTCTATTTCTACGACTCCCTCTCTATTTCTGCGACTCCCTCTCTATTTCTACGACTCCCTCCCTATTTCTACGACTCCCTCTCTATTTCTACGACTCCCTCTCTATTTCTGCGATTCCCTCTCTATTTCTACGACTCCCTCTCTATTTCTGCGACTCCCTCTCTATTTCTACGACTCCCTCTCTATTTCTACGACTCCCTCTCTATTTCTACGACTCCCTCTCCATTTCTACGACTCCCTCTCTATTTCTACGACTCCCTCTCTATTTCTACGACTCCCTCCCTATTTCTACGACTCCCTCTCTATTTCTACGACTCCCTCTCTATTTCTGCGACTCCCTCTCTATTTCTCTGATTCCCTCTCTATTTCTACGACTCCCTCTCTATTTCTGCGACTCCCTCTCTATTTCTACGACTCCCTCCCTATTTCTACGACTCCCTCTCTATTTCTACGACTCCCTCTCTATTTCTGCGACTCCCTCTCTATTTCTACGACTCCCTCTCCATTTCTACGACTCCCTCTCTATTTCTACGACTCCCTCTCCATTTCTACGACTCCCTCTCTATTTCTACGACTCCCTCTCTATTTCTACGACTCCCTCTCTCTTTCTACGACTCCCTCCCTATTTCTACGACTCCCTCTCTATTTCTGCGACTCCCTCTCTATTTCTACGATTCCCTCTCTATTTCTACGACTCCCTCTCTATTTCTGCGACTCCCTCTCTATTTCTACGACTCCCTCTCTATTTCTGCGACTCCCTCTCTATTTCTGCGACTCCCTCTCTCTTTCTACGATTCCCTCTCTATTTCTACGACTCCCTCTCTATTTCTACGACTCCCTCTCTATTTCTACGATTCCCTCTCTATTTCTACGACTCCCTCTCTATTTCTACGACTCCCTCTCCATTTCTACGACTCCCTCTCTATTTCTACGACTCCCTCTCTATTTCTACGACTCCCTCTCTATTTCTACGACTCCCTCTCCATTTCTACGACTCCCTCTCTATTTCTACGACTCCCTCTCTATTTCTACGACTCCCTCTCTATTTCTACGACTCCCTCTCTATTTCTACGACTCCCTCTCCATTTCTACGATTCCCTCTCTATTTCTACGACTCCCTCTCTATTTCTACGACTCCCTCTCTATTTCTACGACTCCCTCTCTATTTCTACGACTCCCTCTCTATTTCTACGACTCCCTCTCTATTTCTACGACTCCCTCTCCATTTCTACGATTCCCTCTCTATTTCTACGATTCCCTCTGTATTTCTACGATTCCCTCTCTATTTCTACGATTCCCTCTCTATTTCTACGACTCCCTCTCTATTTCTACGATTCCCTCTCTATTTCTACGACTCCCTCTCTATTTCTACGACTCCCTCTCTATTTCTACGACTCCCTCTCTATTTCTACGACTCCCTCTCTATTTCTGCGACTCCCTCTCTATTTCTACGACTCCCTCTCTATTTCTACGACTCCCTCTCTATTTCTACGACTCCCTCTCTATTTCTACGACTCCCTCTCTATTTCTACGACTCCCTCTCTATTTCTACGATTCCCTCTCTATTTCTACGACTCCCTCTCTATTTCTGCGACTCCCTCTCTATTTCTGCGACTCCCTCTCTATTTCTACGACTCCCTCTCGATTTCTACGACTCCCTCTCTATTTCTACGATTCCCTCTCTATTTCTACGACTCCCTCTCGATTTCTACGACTCCCTCTCTATTTCTACGATTCCCTCTCTATTTCTACGACTCCCTCTCTATTTCTACGACTCCCTCTCTATTTCTACGATTCCCTCTCTATTTCTACGACTCCCTCTCTATTTCTACGACTCCCTCTCTATTTCTACGATTCCCTCTCTATTTCTACGATTCCCTCTCTATTTCTACGACTCCCTCTCCATTTCTACGATTCCCTCTCTATTTCTACGACTCCCTCTCTATTTCTACGATTCCCTCTCTATTTCTACGACTCCCTCTCTATTTCTACGATTCCCTCTCTATTTCTACGACTCCCTCTCTATTTCTACGACTCCCTCTCTATTTCTACGACTCCCTCTCTCTTTCTACGACTCCCTCTCTCTTTCTACGACTCCCTCTCTATTTCTACGACTCCCTCTCTATTTCTACGACTCCCTCTCTATTTCTGCGACTCCCTCTCTATTTCTACGACTCCCTCTCTATTTCTACGACTCCCTCTCTCTTTCTGCGACTCCCTCTCTATTTCTACGACTCCCTCTCTATTTCTACGATTCCCTCTCTATTTCTACGACTCCCTCTCTATTTCTACGATTCCCTCTCTATTTCTACGACTCCCTCTCTATTTCTACGATTCCCTCTCTATTTCTACGATTCCCTCTCTATTTCTACGACTCCCTCTCTATTTCTACGACTCCCTCTCTATTTCTACGACTCCCTCTCTATTTCTACGACTCCCTCTCTATTTCTGCGACTCCCTCTCTATTTCTACGACTCCCTCTCTATTTCTACGACTCCCTCTCTATTTCTACGACTCCCTCTCTATTTCTACGACTCCCTCTCTATTTCTACGACTCCCTCTCTATTTCTACGACTCCCTCTCTATTTCTGCGACTCCCTCTCTATTTCTACGACTCCCTCTCTATTTCTACGACTCCCTCTCTCTTTCTACGACTCCCTCTCTATTTCTACGACTCCCTCTCTATTTCTACGACTCCCTCTCTATTTCTACGACTCCCTCTCTATTTCTGCGACTCCCTCTCTATTTCTACGACTCCCTCTCTATTTCTACGACTCCCTCTCTATTTCTACGACTCCCTCTCTATTTCTACGACTCCCTCTCTATTTCTACGACTCCCTCTCTATTTCTACGACTCCCTCTCTATTTCTGCGACTCCCTCTCTATTTCTACGACTCCCTCTCTATTTCTACGACTCCCTCTCTCTTTCTACGACTCCCTCTCTCTTTCTACGACTCCCTCTCTATTTCTACGACTCCCTCTCTATTTCTACGACTCCCTCTCTATTTCTACGACTCCCTCTCTATTTCTACGACTCCCTCTCTATTTCTGCGACTCCCTCTCTATTTCTACGACTCCCTCTCTCTTTCTGCGACTCCCTCTCTATTTCTACGATTCCCTGTCTATTTCTACGACTCCCTCTCTATTTCTACGATTCCCTCTCTATTTCTGCGACTCCCTCTCTATTTCTACGACTCCCTCTCTCTTTCTACGACTCCCTCTCTATTTCTACGACTCCCTCTCTATTTCTACGACTCCCTCTCTATTTCTACGACTCCCTCTCTATTTCTACGACTCCCTCTCCATTTCTACGACTCCCTCTCCATTTCTACGATTCCCTCTCTATTTCTACGATTCCCTCTCTATTTCTACGACTCCCTCTCTATTTCTACGACTCCCTCTCTATTTCTACGACTCCCTCTCTATTTCTACGACTCCCTCTCCATTTCTACGATTCCCTCTCTATTTCTACGATTCCCTCTGTATTTCTACGATTCCCTCTCTATTTCTACGATTCCCTCTCTATTTCTACGACTCCCTCTCTATTTCTACGATTCCCTCTCTATTTCTACGACTCCCTCTCTATTTCTACGACTCCCTCTCTATTTCTACGACTCCCTCTCCATTTCTACGACTCCCTCTCTATTTCTACGACTCCCTCTCTATTTCTACGACTCCCTCTCTATTTCTACGACTCCCTCTCTATTTCTACGACTCCCTCTCCATTTCTACGATTCCCTCTCTATTTCTACGACTCCCTCTCTATTTCTACGACTCCCTCTCTATTTCTACGACTCCCTCTCTATTTCTACGACTCCCTCTCTATTTCTACGACTCCCTCTCTATTTCTACGACTCCCTCTCCATTTCTACGATTCCCTCTCTATTTCTACGATTCCCTCTGTATTTCTACGATTCCCTCTCTATTTCTACGATTCCCTCTCTATTTCTACGACTCCCTCTCTATTTCTACGATTCCCTCTCTATTTCTACGACTCCCTCTCTATTTCTACGACTCCCTCTCTATTTCTACGACTCCCTCTCTATTTCTACGACTCCCTCTCTATTTCTACGACTCCCTCTCTATTTCTACGACTCCCTCTCCATTTCTACGATTCCCTCTCTATTTCTACGATTCCCTCTGTATTTCTACGATTCCCTCTCTATTTCTACGATTCCCTCTCTATTTCTACGACTCCCTCTCTATTTCTACGATTCCCTCTCTATTTCTACGACTCCCTCTCTATTTCTACGACTCCCTCTCTATTTCTACGACTCCCTCTCTATTTCTACGATTCCCTCTCTATTTCTACGACTCCCTCTCTATTTCTACGACTCCCTCTCTATTTCTACGACTCCCTCTCTATTTCTCCGACTCCCTCTCTATTTCTATGACTCCCTCTCTATTTCTACGACTCCCTCTCTATTTCTACGACTCCCTCTCTATTTCTACGATTCCCTCTCTATTTCTACGACTCCCTCTCTATTTCTACGACTCCCTCTCTATTTCTACGACTCCCTCTCTCTTTCTACGACTCCCTCTCTCTTTCTACGACTCCCTCTCTATTTCTACGATTCCCTCTCTATTTCTACGACTCCCTCTCTATTTCTACGACTCCCTCTCTATTTCTACGACTCCCTCTCTATTTCTACGACTCCCTCTCTCTTTCTACGACTCCCTCTCTATTTCTACGACTCCCTCTCTATTTCTGCGACTCCCTCTCCATTTCTACGACTCCCTCTCTCTTTCTACGACTCCCTCTCTATTTCTGCGACTCCCTCTCTATTTCTGCGACTCCCTCTCTATTTCTACGACTCCCTCTCTATTTCTACGACTCCCTCTCTATTTCTACGACTCCCTCTCTATTTCTACGACTCCCTCTCTATTTCTGCGACTCCCTCTCTATTTCTGCGACTCCCTCTCTATTTCTGCGACTCCCTCTCTATTTCTACGACTCCCCCTCTATTTCTACGATTCCCTCTCTATTTCTACGACTCCCTCTCTATTTCTACGACTCCCTCTCTATTTCTACGACTCCCTCTCTATTTCTGCGACTCCCTCTCCATTTCTACGACTCCCTCTCTCTTTCTACGACTCCCTCTCTATTTCTACGACTCCCTCTCTATTTCTGCGACTCCCTCTCCATTTCTACGACTCCCTCTCTCTTTCTACGACTCCCTCTCTATTTCTACGACTCCCTCTCTATTTCTACGACTCCCTCTCTATTTCTACGATTCCCTCTCTATTTCTGCGACTCCCTCTCTATTTCTGCGACTCCCTCTCTATTTCTGCGACTCCCTCTCTATTTCTACGACTCCCTCTCTATTTCTACGACTCCCTCTCTATTTCTGCGACTCCCTCTCTATTTCTACGACTCCCTCTCTATTTCTACGACTCCCTCTCTATTTCTACGACTCCCTCTCTATTTCTACGACTCCCTCTCTATTTCTACGACTCCCTCTCCATTTCTACGACTCCCTCTCTATTTCTACGACTCCCTCTCTATTTCTGCGACTCCCTCTCTATTTCTACGACTCCCTCTCTATTTCTACGACTCCCTCTCTATTTCTACGACTCCCTCTCTATTTCTACGACTCCCTCTCTATTTCTACGACTCCCTCTCTATTTCTACGACTCCCTCTCTATTTCTACGACTCCCTCTCCATTTCTACGACTCCCTCTCTATTTCTACGACTCCCTCTCTATTTCTACGACTCCCTCTCTATTTCTGCGACTCCCTCTCTATTTCTGCGACTCCCTCTCTATTTCTACGACTCCCTCTCTATTTCTACGACTCCCTCTCTATTTCTACGACTCCCTCTCTATTTCTACGACTCCCTCTCTATTTCTACGACTCCCTCTCTATTTCTACGACTCCCTCTCCATTTCTACGACTCCCTCTCTATTTCTACGACTCCCTCTCTATTTCTACGACTCCCTCTCTATTTCTACGACTCCCTCTCTATTTCTACGACTCCCTCTCTATTTCTACGACTCCCTCTCTATTTCTACGACTCCCTCTCTATTTCTACGACTCCCTCTCTATTTCTACGACTCCCTCTCTATTTCTACGATTCCCTCTCTATTTCTACGACTCCCTCTCTATTTCTCCGACTCCCTCTCTATTTCTACGATTCCCTCTCTATTTCTACGACTCCCTCTCTATTTCTACGACTCCCTCTCTATTTCTACGACTCCCTCTCTATTTCTACGATTCCCTCTCTATTTCTACGACTCCCTCTCTATTTCTACGACTCCCTCTCTATTTCTACGACTCCCTCTCTATTTCTACGATTCCCTCTCTATTTCTACGACTCCCTCTCTATTTCTACGACTCCCTCTCTATTTCTACGACTCCCTCTCTATTTCTACGACTCCCTCTCTATTTCTCCGACTCCCTCTCTATTTCTACGACTCCCTCTCTATTTCTCCGACTCCCTCTCTATTTCTACGATTCCCTCTCTATTTCTACGACTCCCTCTCTATTTCTCCGACTCCCTCTCTATTTCTACGACTCCCTCTCTATTTCTACGACTCCCTCTCTATTTCTACGACTCCCTCTCTCTTTCTACGACTCCCTCTCTATTTCTACGACTCCCTCTCTATTTCTACGACTCCCTCTCTATTTCTACGACTCCCTCTCTATTTCTACGACTCCCTCTCTATTTCTGCGACTCCCTCTCTATTTCTACGATTCCCTCTCTATTTCTACGACTCCCTCTCTATTTCTACGACTCCCTCTCTATTTCTACGACTCCCTCTCTATTTCTACGACTCCCTCTCTATTTCTACGACTCCCTCTCTATTTCTACGACTCCCTCTCTATTTCTACGATTCCCTCTCTATTTCTACGACTCCCTCTCTATTTCTACGACTCCCTCTCTATTTCTACGATTCCCTCTCTATTTCTACGACTCCCTCTCTATTTCTACGACTCCCTCTCTATTTCTACGACTCCCTCTCTATTTCTACGACTCCCTCTCTATTTCTACGACTCCCTCTCTATTTCTACGACTCCCTCTCTATTTCTACGACTCCCTCTCTATTTCTACGACTCCCTCTCTATTTCTATTTCCAGCTCCACGTCCCTCCAGGGTCCCCGTGTCCCCCCTTCCCCGGGTTGTCCCCGCGCTGCGTCCCCAGGGTCCGGTCGCCCTCATCGCCCCCCCCAGGAGGGCCCCGGGGGGTCTCACCAAGCGGTTGAAGAGCTCGCGGAGCTGCCGGGCTTCGTCGCCGAGGCGGGTGGCCACCCGGGCTCGCATCTTGGCCGAGGAGCACACCAGGCGCACCTGCAGCAGCGCCCGCACGTACTCGACGAGGACGCGCCGGTGAACCTCTCCCAGCAGCCCCTGCGGCAGCACCGGTCACCGAGCCGCCAGCGGCACGGGGCGCGGGGCGGCCGGGCCGGCACCCACCTGGTAGGGCTCGGGGCGCAGGGGACGCAGCTTCTGCGAGAAGCTGGTGAGGAGCATGACGATGGTGTCGAAGGCCTCGGAGCTCGCCAGCCACTTGCGCTTCATCAGCTTGTTGAAGTACGGCTGGAGGGGACATGGGGGGGTCCTCAGCACGACCATCGCGGCCTTGGGTGCCCCCAACGCAACACCCGACTGAAGGTCCCCAGGACCCTGAGTGTCCCCAACGCAACACCCAACTGAAGGTCCCTAAGACCCTGAGTGTCCCCAACTCCACACCCAACTGAAGGTCCCTAAGACCCTGAGTGTCTCCAGCTCCACATCCAACTGAAGGTCCCCAGGACCCTGAGTGTCCCCAACTCCACACCCAACTGAAGGTCCACAGGACCCTGAGTGTCCCCAACTCAACACCCGACTGAAGGTCCCTAAGACCCTGAGTGTCCCCAACTCAACACCCAACTGAAGGTCCCTAAGACCCTGAGTGTCCCCAACTCAACACCCGACTGAAGGTCCCTAAGACCCTGAGTGTCTCCAGCTCCACATCCATATGAAGGTCCCCAGGACCCTGAGTGTCCCCAACTCAACACCCAACTGAAGGTCCCTAAGACCCTGAGTGTCTCCAGCTCCACACCCAACTGAAGGTCCCCAGAACCCTGAGTGTCTCCAGCTCCACATCCAACTGAAGGTCCCCAGGACCCTGAGTGTCTCCAGCTCCACATCCAACTGAAGGTCCCCAGGACCCTGAGTGTCCCCAGCTCCACATCCAACTGAAGGTCCCCAGGACCCTGAGTGTCCCCAGCTCCACATCCAACTGAAGGTCCCTAAGACCCTGAGTGTCTCCAGCTCCACATCCAACTGAAGGTCCCCAGGACCCTGAGTGTCTCCAGCTCCACATCCAACTGAAGCTCCCTAAGACCCTGAGTGTCTCCAGCTCCACATCCAACTGAAGGTCCCCAGGACCCTGAGTGTCTCCAGCTCCACATCCAACTGAAGGTCCCCAGGACCCTGAGTGTCTCCAGCTCCACATCCAACTGAAGGTCCCCAGGACCCTGAGTGTCTCCAGCTCCACATCCAACTGAAGGTCCCCAGGACCCTGAGTGTCTCCAGCTCCACACCCAACTGAAGGTCCCCAGGACCCTGAGTGTCTCCAGCTCCACATCCAACTGAAGGTCCCCAGGACCCTGAGTGTCTCCAGCTCCACATCCAACTGAAGGTCCCCAGGACCCTGAGTGTCTCCAGCTCCACATCCAACTGAAGGTCCCCAGGACCCTGAGTGTCTCCAGCTCCACATCCAACTGAAGGTCCCCAGGACCCGGAGTGTCTCCAGCTCCACATCCAACTGAAGGTCCCCAGGACCCTGAGTGTCTCCAGCTCCACATCCAACTGAAGGTCCCCAGGACCCTGAGTGTCTCCAGCTCCACATCCAACTGAAGGTCCCTAAGACCCTGAGTGTCTCCAGCTCCACATCCAACTGAAGGTCCCCAGGACCCTGAGTGTCTCCAGCTCCACATCCAACTGAAGGTCCCCAGGACCCTGAGTGTCTCCAGCTCCACATCCAACTGAAGGTCCCCAGGACCCCGAGTGTCTCCAGCTCAACACCCAACTGAAGGTCCCTAAGACCCTGAGTGTCTCCAGCTCCACATCCAACTGAAGGTCCCTAAGACCCTGAGTGTCTCCAGCTCCACATCCAACTGAAGGTCCCCGGGACCCTGAGTGTCTCCAGCTCCACATCCAACTGAAGGTCCCCAGGACCCTGAGTGTCTCCAGCTCCACACCCAACTGAAGGTCCCTAAGACCCTGAGTGTCTCCAGCTCCACATCCAACTGAAGGTCCCCAGGACCCTGAGTGTCCCCAACTCAACACCCGACTGAAGGTCCCTAAGACCCTGAGTGTCCCCAACTCAACACCCAACTGAAGGTCCCTAAGACCCTGAGTGTCTCCAGCTCCACATCCAACTGAAGGTCCCTAAGACCCTGAGTGTCTCCAGCTCCACATCCAACTGAAGGTCCCTAAGACCCTGAGTGTCTCCAGCTCCACACCCAACTGAAGGTCCCTAAGACCCTGAGTGTCTCCAGCTCCACACCCAACTGAAGGTCCCCAGGACCCTGAGTGTCTCCAGCTCCACACCCAACTGAAGGTCCCCAGGACCCTGAGTGTCTCCAGCTCCACACCCAACTGAAGGTCCCCAGGACCCTGAGTGTTTCCAGCTCCACATCCAACTGAAGGTCCCCAGGACCCTGAGTGTCTCCAGCTCCACATCCAACTGAAGGTCCCCAGGACCCTGAGTGTCTCCAGCTCTACATCCAACTGAAGGTCCCCAGGACCCTGAGTGTCTCCAGCTCCACATCCAACTGAAGGTCCCCAGGACCCTGAGTGTCTCCAGCTCCACATCCAACTGAAGGTCCCCAGGACCCTGAGTGTCTCCAGCTCCACATCCAACTGAAGGTCCCCAGGACCCGGAGTGTCTCCAGCTCCACATCCAACTGAAGGTCCCCAGGACCCTGAGTGTCTCCAGCTCCACATCCAACTGAAGGTCCCCAGGACCCTGAGTGTCTCCAGCTCCACACCCAACTGAAGGTCCCCAGGACCCGGAGTGTCTCCAGCTCCACATCCAACTGAAGGTCCCCAGGACCCGGACTGTCTCCAGCTCCACATCCAACTGAAGGTCCCCAGGACCCTGAGTGTCTCCAGCTCCACATCCAACTGAAGGTCCCCAGGACCCTGAGTGTCTCCAGCTCCACATCCAACTGAAGGTCCCCAGGACCCTGAGTGTCTCCATCTGCACACCCAACTGAAGGTCCCCAGGACCCTGAGTGTCTCCAGCTCCACATCCAACTGAAGGTCCCCAGGACCCTGAGTGTCTCCAGCTCCACATCCAACTGAAGGTCCCCAGGACCCGGAGTGTCTCCAGCTCCACATCCAACTGAAGGTCCCTAAGACCCTGAGTGTCTCCAGCTCCACACCCAACTGAAGGTCCCCAGGACCCTGAGTTTCTCCAGCTCCACATCCAACTGAAGGTCCCCAGGACCCTGAGTGTCTCCAGCTCCACACCCAACTAAAGGTCCCCAGGACCCTGAGTGTCTCCAGCTCCACATCCAACTGAAGGTCCCCAGGACCCTGAGTGTCTCCAGCTCCACATCCAACTGAAGGTCCCCAGGACCCTGAGTGTCTCCAGCTCCACACCCAACTGAAGGTCCCCAGGACCCGGAGTGTCTCCAGCTCCACATCCAACTGAAGGTCCCCAGGACCCTGAGTGTCTCCAGCTCCACACCCAACTGAAGGTCCCTAAGACCCTGAGTGTCCCCAGCTCCACATCCAACTGAAGGCCCCCAGGACCCTGAGTGTCTCCAGCTCCACATCCAAATGAAGGTCCCCAGGACCCGGAGTGTCTCCAGCTCCACATCCAACTGAAGGTCCCCAGGACCCTGAGTGTCTCCAGCTCCACATCCAACTGAAGGTCCCCAGGACCCTGAGTGTCTCCAGCTCCACATCCAACTGAAGGTCCCCAGGACCCTGAGTGTCTCCAGCTCCACATCCAACTGAAGGTCCCCAGGACCCTGAGTGTCTCCAGCTCCACATCCAACTGAAGGTCCCCAGGACCCTGAGTGTCTCCAGCTCCACACCCAACTGAAGGTCCCTAAGACCCTGAGTGTCTCCAGCTCCACATCCAACTGAAGGTCCCCAGGACCCTGAGTGTCCCCAACTCAACACCCGACTGAAGGTCCCTAAGACCCTGAGTGTCTCCAGCTCCACATCCAACTGAAGGTCCCCAGGACCCTGAGTGTCCCCAACTCAACACCCGACTGAAGGTCCCTAAGACCCTGAGTGTCTCCAGCTCCACATCCAACTGAAGGTCCCCTGGACCCTGAGTGTCCCCAACTCAACGCCCGACTGAAGGTCCCTAAGACCCTGAGTGTCCCCAACTCAACACCCAACTGAAGGTCCCTAAGACCCTGAGTGTCTCCAGCTCCACATCCAACTGAAGGTCCCCAGGACCCTGAGTGTCTCCAGCTCCACATCCAACTGAAGGTCCCCAGGACCCTGAGTGTCTCCAGCTCCACATCCAACTGAAGGTCCCCAGGACCCTGGGTGTCTCCAGCTCCACACCCAACTGAAGGTCCCCAGGACCCTGGGTGTCTCCAGCTCCACATCCAACTGAAGGTCCCCAGGACCCTGGGTGTCTCCAGCTCCACATCCAACTGAAGGTCCCCAGGACCCTGAGTGTCTCCAGCTCCACATCCAACTGAAGGTCCCCAGGACCCTGAGTGTCTCCAGCTCCACACCCAACTGAAGGTCCCCAGGACCCGGAGTGTCTCCAGCTCCACATCCAACTGAAGGTCCCCAGGACCCGGACTGTCTCCAGCTCCACATCCAACTGAAGGTCCCCAGGACCCTGAGTGTCTCCAGCTCCACATCCAACTGAAGGTCCCCAGGACCCTGAGTGTCTCCAGCTCCACATCCAACTGAAGGTCCCTAAGACCCCGAGTGTCTCCAGCTCCACATCCAACTGAAGGTCCCTAAGACCCTGAGTGTCTCCAGCTCCACATCCAACTGAAGGTCCCCAGGACCCTAAGTGTCCCCAGCTCCACATCCAACTGAAGGTCCCCAGGACCCTGAGTGTCTCCAGCTCCACATCCAACTGAAGGTCCCTAAGACCCTGAGTGTCTCCAGCTCCACACCCAACTGAAGGTCCCCAGGACCCTGAGTGTCTCCAGCTCTACATCCAACTGAAGGTCCCCAGGACCCTGAGTGTCTCCAGCTCCACATCCAACTGAAGGTCCCCAGGACCCTGAGTGTCTCCAGCTCCACATCCAACTGAAGGTCCCTAAGACCCTGAGTGTCTCCAGCTCCACACCCAACTGAAGGTCCCCAGGACCCTGAGTTTCTCCAGCTCCACATCCAACTGAAGGTCCCTAAGACCCTGAGTGTCTCCAGCTCCACATCCAACTGAAGGTCCCCAGGACCCTGAGTGTCTCCAGCTCCACATCCAACTGAAGGTCCCCAGGACCCTGAGTGTCTCCAGCTCCACATCCAACTGAAGGTCCCCAGGACCCTGAGTGTCTCCAGCTCCACATCCAACTGAAGGTCCCCAGGACCCTGAGTGTCTCCAGCTCCACACCCAACTGAAGGTCCCCAGGACCCTGAGTTTCTCCAGCTCCACATCCAACTGAAGCTCCCTAAGACCCTGAGTGTCTCCAGCTCCACATCCAACTGAAGGTCCCCAGGACCCTGGGTGTCTCCAGCTCTACATCCAACTGAAGGTCCCCAGGACCCTGAGTGTCTCCAGCTCCACATCCAACTGAAGGTCCCCAGGACCCGGAGTGTCTCCAGCTCCACATCCAACTGAAGGTCCCCAGGACCCTGAGTGTCTCCAGCTCCACATCCAACTGAAGGTCCCCAGGACCCTGAGTGTCTCCAGCTCCACATCCAACTGAAGGTCCCCAGGACCCTGAGTTTCTCCAGCTCCACACCCAACTGAAGGTCCCCAGGACCCTGAGTGTCTCCAGCTCCACACCCAACTGAAGGTCCCCAGGACCCTGAGTGTCTCCAGCTCCACATCCAACTGAAGGTCCCTAAGACCCTGAGTGTCTCCAGCTCCACATCCAACTGAAGGTCCCCAGGACCCTGAGTGTCTCCAGCTCCACATCCAACTGAAGGTCCCCAGGACCCTGAGTGTCTCCAGCTCCACATCCAACTGAAGGTCCCCAGGACCCTGAGTTTCTCCAGCTCCACACCCAACTGAAGGTCCCCAGGACCCTGAGTGTCTCCAGCTCCACACCCAACTGAAGGTCCCCAGGACCCTGAGTGTCTCCAGCTCCACATCCAACTGAAGGTCCCCAGGACCCGGAGTGTCTCCAGCTCCACATCCAACTGAAGGTCCCCAGGACCCGGACTGTCTCCAGCTCCACATCCAACTGAAGGTCCCCAGGACCCTGAGTGTCTCCAGCTCCACATCCAACTGAAGGTCCCCAGGACCCTGAGTGTCTCCAGCTCCACATCCAACTGAAGGTCCCTAAGACCCCGAGTGTCTCCAGCTCCACATCCAACTGAAGGTCCCTAAGACCCTGAGTGTCTCCAGCTCCACATCCAACTGAAGGTCCCCAGGACCCTGAGTGTCTCCAGCTCTACATCCAACTGAAGGTCCCCAGGACCCTGAGTGTCTCCAGCTCCACATCCAACTGAAGGTCCCCAGGACCCTGAGTGTCTCCAGCTCCACATCCAACTGAAGCTCCCTAAGACCCTGAGTGTCTCCAGCTCCACACCCAACTGAAGGTCCCCAGGACCCTGAGTGTCTCCAGCTCCACATCCAACTGAAGGTCCCTAAGACCCTGAGTGTCTCCAGCTCCACATCCAACTGAAGGTCCCCAGGACCCTGAGTGTCTCCAGCTCCACATCCAACTGAAGGTCCCCAGGACCCTGAGTGTCTCCAGCTCCACATCCAACTGAAGGTCCCCAGGACCCTGAGTGTCTCCAGCTCCACATCCAACTGAAGGTCCCCAGGACCCTGAGTGTCTCCAGCTCCACACCCAACTGAAGGTCCCCAGGACCCTGAGTGTCTCCAGCTCCACATCCAACTGAAGGTCCCCAGGACCCTGAGTGTCTCCAGCTCCACACCCAACTGAAGGTCCCCAGGACCCTGGGTGTCTCCAGCTCCACATCCAACTGAAGCTCCCTAAGACCCTGAGTGTCTCCAGCTCCACATCCAACTGAAGGTCCCCAGGACCCTGAGTGTCTCCAGCTCCACATCCAACTGAAGGTCCCCAGGACCCTGAGTGTCTCCAGCTCCACATCCAACTGAAGGTCCCCAGGACCCTGAGTGTCTCCAGCTCCACATCCAACTGAAGGTCCCCAGGACCCTGAGTGTCTCCAGCTCCACATCCAACTGAAGGTCCCCAGGACCCTGAGTGTCTCCAGCTCCACATCCAACTGAAGGTCCCCAGGACCCGGAGTGTCTCCAGCTCCACATCCAACTGAAGGTCCCCAGGACCCGGAGTGTCTCCAGCTCCACATCCAACTGAAGGTCCCCAGGACCCGGAGTGTCTCCAGCTCCACATCCAACTGAAGGTCCCCAGGACCCGGAGTGTCTCCAGCTCCACATCCAACTGAAGGTCCCCAGGACCCTGGGTGTCTCCAGCTCCACACCCAACTGAAGGTCCCCAGGACCCGGAGTGTCTCCAGCTCCACATCCAACTGAAGGTCCCCAGGACCCGGACTGTCTCCAGCTCCACATCCAACTGAAGGTCCCCAGGACCCTGAGTGTCTCCAGCTCCACATCCAACTGAAGGTCCCCAGGACCCTGAGTGTCTCCAGCTCCACATCCAACTGAAGGTCCCTAAGACCCCGAGTGTCTCCAGCTCCACATCCAACTGAAGGTCCCTAAGACCCTGAGTGTCTCCAGCTCCACATCCAACTGAAGGTCCCTAAGACCCTGGGTGTCTCCAGCTCCACATCCAACTGAAGGTCCCCAGGACCCTGAGTGTCTCCAGCTCTACATCCAACTGAAGGTCCCCAGGACCCTGAGTGTCTCCAGCTCCACATCCAACTGAAGGTCCCTAAGACCCTGAGTGTCTCCAGCTCCACACCCAACTGAAGGTCCCCAGGACCCTGAGTTTCTCCAGCTCCACATCCAACTGAAGGTCCCTAAGACCCTGAGTGTCTCCAGCTCCACATCCAACTGAAGGTCCCCAGGACCCTGAGTGTCTCCAGCTCCACATCCAACTGAAGGTCCCCAGGACCTTGAGTGTCTCCAGCTCCACATCCAACTGAAGGTCCCCAGGACCCTGAGTGTCTCCAGCTCCACATCCAAATGAAGGTCCCCAGGACCCGGAGTGTCTCCAGCTCCACATCCAACTGAAGGTCCCCAGGACCCTGAGTGTCTCCAGCTCCACACCCAACTGAAGGTCCCCAGGACCCTGAGTGCCTCCAGCTCCGCATCCAAATGAAGGTCCCCAGGACCCGGAGTGTCTCCAGCTCCACATCCAACTGAAGGTCCCCAGGACCCTGAGTGTCTCCAGCTCCACATCCAACTGAAGGTCCCCAGGACCCTGAGTGTCTCCAGCTCCACATCCAACTGAAGGTCCCCAGGACCCTGGGTGTCTCCAGCTCTACATCCAACTGAAGGTCCTCAGGACCCTGAGTGTCTCCAGCTCCACATCCAACTGAAGGTCCCCAGGACCCTGAGTGTCTCCAGCTCCACATCCAACTGAAGGTCCTCAGGACCCTGAGTGTCTCCAGCTCCACATCCAACTGAAGGTCCCCAGGACCCTGAGTGTCTCCAGCTCCACACCCAACTGAAGGTCCCCAGGACCCTGAGTGTCTCCAGCTCCACATCCAACTGAAGGTCCCCAGGACCCTGAGTGTCTCCAGCTCCACATCCAACTGAAGGTCCTCAGGACCTTGAGTGTCTCCAGCTCCACATCCAACTGAAGGTCCCCAGGACCCTGAGTGTCTCCAGCTCCACACCCAACTGAAGGTCCCTAAGACCCTGAATGTCTCCAGCTCCACATCCAACTGAAGGTCCCCAGGACCCGGAGTGTCTCCAGCTCCACATCCAACTGAAGGTCCCTAAGACCCTGAGTGTCTCCAGCTCCACATCCAACTGAAGGTCCCCAGGACCCTGAGTGTCTCCAGCTCCACATCCAACTGAAGGTCCCTAAGACCCTGAGTGTCTCCAGCTCCACATCCAACTGAAGGTCCCCAGGACCCTGAGTGTCTCCAGCTCCACATCCAACTGAAGGTCCCCAGGACCCTGAGTGTCTCCATCTCCACATCCAACTGAAGGTCCCCAGGACCCTGAGTGTCTCCAGCTCCACATCCAACTGAAGGTCCCCAGGACCCTGAGTGTCTCCAGCTCCACATCCAACTGAAGGTCCCCAGGACCCTGAGTGTCTCCATCTCCACATCCAACTGAAGGTCCCCAGGACCCTGAGTGTCTCCATCTGCACACCCAACTGAAGGTCCCCAGGACCCTGAGTGTCTCCAGCTCCACATCCAACTGAAGGTCCCCAGGACCCTGAGTGTCTCCAGCTCCACATCCAACTGAAGGTCCCCAGGACCCGGAGTGTCTCCAGCTCCACACCCAACTGAAGGTCCCCAGGACCCTGAGTGTCTCCATCTCCACATCCAACTGAAGGTCCCCAGGACCCTGGGTGTCTCCAGCTCCACATCCAACTGAAGGTCCCTAAGACCCTGAGTGTCTCCAGCTCCACACCCAACTGAAGGTCCCCAGGACCCGGAGTGTCTCCAGCTCCACACCCAACTGAAGGTCCCTAAGACCCTGAGTGTCTCCAGCTCCACATCCAACTGAAGGTCCCTAAGACCCTGAGTTTCTCCAGCTCCACATCCAACTGAAGGTCCCCAGGACCCTGAGTGTCCCCAGCTCAACACCCAACTGAAGGTCCCCAGGACCCTGAGTGTCTCCAGCTCCACATCCAACTGAAGGTCCCTAAGACCCTGAGTGTCTCCAGCTCCATATCCAACTGAAGGTCCCCAGGACCCGGAGTGTCTCCAGCTCCACATCCAACTGAAGGTCCCCAGGACCCTGAGTGTCTCCAGCTCCACACCCAACTGAAGGTCCCCAGGACCTTGAGTGTCTCCAGCTCCACATCCAACTGAAGGTCCCCAGGACCCGGAGTGTCTCCAGCTCCACATCCAACTGAAGGTCCCCAGGACCTTGAGTGTCTCCAGCTCCACATCCAACTGAAGGTCCCTAAGACCTTGAGTGTCTCCAGCTCCACATCCAACTGAAGGTCCCCAGGACCCTGAGTGTCTCCAGCTCCACACCCAACTGAAGGTCCCCAGGACCCTGAGTGTCTCCAGCTCCACATCCAACTGAAGGTCCCCAGGACCCTGAGTGTCTCCAGCTCCACACCCAACTGAAGGTCCCCAGGACCCTGAGTGTCTCCAGCTCCACATCCAACTGAAGGTCCCCAGGACCCTGAGTGTCTCCAGCTCCACATCCAACTGAAGGTCCCCGTGAGCATCGTCCCCTGCTGTCCCCTCCCTGGCTGCCCCCTCCGTGCCGTGTGGTCACCTTGAGGTCCTCAAAGAGCTTCTGGGTGAGGAGGTGGTTGCAGAGCCGCGTGACCTTGTCCAGGGCGCCGTGGGCCTGGCGCCGCAGCTCCTCGCTCTCGGGGTGCCCGAACTGGGCCAGGCGCTCGGTGAAGGCCCTGCCGGGGGTCCGGGGGGGGGGGGTGGGGTGTCAGCTGGTGCCCCCCAGGACCCTTCCTCCTTGGCATGTGGGGCTGGGGGGTTCTCGGGGTTCCCTCACCTGAAGGGGACGCAGCAGTTGGCCAGCGCCATGGCCTGGGCGCTGCTGCTGTCGCTCGGGGCGGCTTCTCCGGGGGCTTCCAGGAACCGTTCCACCTTGCGCTGGAAACTGAGGAACCACGGGCTTCGGAGGCAACAGGGGACACGCGGCCAGGGACACCAGAACCCAGGGGACACGCGGCCAGGAGACACCAGGACCCAGGGGACACCAGAACCCAGGGGACACGCGGCCAGGGGACACCAGGACCCAGGGGACACGCGGCCAGGGGACACCAGAACCCAGGGGACATGCGGCCAGGGGACACCAGGACCCAGGGGACACGCGGCCAGGGGACACCAGGACCCAGGGGACACGCGGCCAGGGACACCAGAACCCAGGGACACCAGAACCCAGGGGACACCAGAACCCAGGGGGCACCAGAACCCAGGGGACACCAGAACCCAGGGGACACCAGAGTCCAGGGACACCAGAACCCAGGGGACACGCGGCCAGGGGACACCAGAACCCAGGGGACACGCGGCCAGGGGACACCAGGACCCAGGGGACACGCGGCCAGGGGACACCAGATCCCGGGACACCAGAACCCAGGGGGCACCAGAACCCAGGGGACACCAGAACCCAGGGGACACGCGGCCAGGGGACACCAGAACCCAGGGGACACGCGGCCAGGGGACACCAGAACCCAGGGGACACGCGGCCAGGGGACACCAGAACCCAGGGGACATGTGGCCAGGGACACCAGAACCCAGGGGACACCAGAACCCAGGGGACACTAGAACCTAGGGGACACCAGAACCCAGGGGACACGCAGCCAGGGGACACCAGAACCCAGGGGACACCGGAACCCAGGGGACACGAGAACCCACGGGACACCAGAACCCAGGGGACACCAGAACCCAGGGGACACGCAGCCAGGGGACACCAGAACCCAGGGGACACGAGAACCCAGGGGACACGAGAACCCAGGGGACACCAGAACCCAGGGGACACGCGCCAGGGACACCAGAGCCCAGGGGACACCAGAACCCAGGGGACCCTAGCACCCAGGGGACCCCAGCACCTAGGGGGACATTAATACTCATGGGACTCCAACATCTAAGGGACATCAACACCCAGGGGACATCAACACCCAGGGGACACTAGCACCCAGGGGACACCAGCATCTAGGGGACATCAACAGCCAGGGGACCCCAGCATCTAGGGGACATCAACACCCAGGGGACACCAGTATCTAGGGGGACATCAACACCCAGGGGACATCAACACCCAGGGGACCCCAGCATCTAGGGGACATCAACACCCAGGGGACAACAACACCCAGAGGACACTAGCACCCAGGGGACACCAGCATCTAGGGGACATCAACACCCAGGGGACACCAGAACCCAGGTGACACCAGTATCTAGGGGGACACCAGCATCTAGGGGACATCAACACCCAGGGGACACCAGAACCCAGGGGACACTAGCACCCAGGGGACACCAGCACCCAGGGGACATCAACACCCAGGAGACACCAGAACCCAGGGGACATCAACACTCAGGGGACACCAGAACCCAGGTGACACCAGTATCTAGGGGGACACCAGCACCCAGGGGACATCAACGCCCAGGGGACACCAGAACCCAGGTGACACCAGTATCTAGGGGGACACCAGCATCTAGGGGACATCAACACCCAGGGGACACCAGCACCTAGGTGACACCAGTATCTAGAGGGACACCAGCACCCAGGGGACATCAACACCCAGGGGACACCAGAACCCAGGGGACATCAACACTCAGGGGACACCAGAACCCAGGTGACACCAGTATCTAGGGGGACACCAGCATCTAGGGGACATCAACACCCAGGAGACACCAGAACCCAGGTGACACCAGTATCTAGGGGGACACCAGCATCTAGGGGACATCAACACCCAGGAGACACCAGAACCCAAGTGACACCAGTATCTAGGGGGACACCAGCACCCAGGGGACATCAACGTCCAGGGGACACCAGAACCCAGGGGACACCAGTATCTAGGGGGACACCAGCACCCAGGGGACATCAACACCCAGGGGACACCAGCACCCAGATCACCCTCATCCTTGTCCCTTCCCAGCGTCCCCAGCCCTGTCCCCGTCCCCTCTTCCCTTCTGTCCTCAAGACCCTGCGGCCGCCCCAGGGCCACCACGTCCCAATGTCCCCGTGTCCCCGTGTCCCCTTCTTCTTCCCCCCTGTCCCCCCGTGTCCCCGGGTGTCCCCGGGTGTCCCCCGGTGTCCCCTCGGCGTCCCACCTGTGCAGGAAGGCCACCAGCACTCCCAGCAGGCTCTGGGCCATCTCCATGCCGAACTCGGGGGTGATCTGGGGGGCTCGGTCCACGTGGGCTCGTAGGAGCTGGGGGCACAGGGACCGTGGGGACGCGGCCACCGCCCCGGGGACACCGGCCACCACCCTGGGGTCCCCTAAGGGCGCGGTCACCATCCCAGGAGTGTGGCCACCACCCCCACGGAATCTTCTGGAGCCAGGATGGGTTCTTGGGGGTCCCCTAGGGATGCGGCCACCACCACCTTGGAACCCCCTGGAGGCACGGCCACCACCCCGGGGACACGGCCACCACCCCGGGGACACGGCCACCACCAGCTTGGAACCCCCTGGAGGCACGGCCACCACCCCAGGGACATGGCCACCACCCCGGGGACACGGCCACCACCACCTTGGAACCCCCTGGAGGCACGGCCACCACCCCAGGGACACGGCCACCACCCCGGGGACACAGCCACCACCACCTTGGAACCCCCTGGAGGCACGGCCACCACCCCAGGGACATGGCCACCACCCCGGGGACACGGCCACCACCACCTTGGAACCCCCTGGAGGCACGGCCACCACCCCGGGGACACGGCCACCACCACCTTGGAACCCCCTGGAGGCACGGCCACCACCCCAGGGACATGGCCACCACCCCGGGGACACGGCCACCACCACCTTGGAACCCCCTGGAGGCACGGCCACCACCCCAGGGACACGGCCACCACCCCTAAGGACACGGCCACCACCCCACTGGAATCCCCTGGAGGCATGGCCACCATCCCTGGGCACCTGGCCACCATCCCTGGGGATGTGGCCACCACCTTGGGAACGTGGCCACCATCTCTGGGGATTTGGCCACCGTCACTGGGGATGTGGCCACCATCCTGAGGACGTGGCCATCACCCTGGGGACCTGGCCACCACCCTAGGGGATGTGGCCACCATCTCTGGGGATATGGCCACCATCCCTGGGGACCTGGCCACCACCCTAGGGGATGTGGCCACCATCTCTGGGGATGTGGCTGCCACCCTGAGGACGTGGCCACCATCCCTGGGGACATGGCCACGACCCCAGGGGACGTGGCCACCATCTCTGGGGATGTGGCCACCACCCTGGGGACGTGGCCACCCCCTCCCGGGGCCCGACGCCCCCGTGGCTCGTACGGCGGTGACGCGGGTGGCCAGGCCCTCGCTGAGGTCGGGGCTGGAGGCCTCGTCGGCCCAAGCGTCCTCGGTGACCTGGAGCTCCCGAGCCACGGCCACCTCCAGCTTGGCCTGTGGGGACAGCCCAGGGCCTCCCAGTGCCGACCAGTACCGACCAGTACCGACCAGTGCCCTCCCAGGGCCCTCCCAGGGCCTCCCAGTACCGACCAGTACCGACCAGTACCGACCAGTGCCCTCCCAGTGCCCTCCCAGGGCCTCCCAGTGCCGACCAGTACCGACCAGTACCGACCAGTGCCCTCCCAGTGCCCTCCCAGTGCCCTCCCAGGGCCCTCCCAGGGCCTCCCAGTGCCGACCAGTACCGACCAGTGCCGACCAGTACCGACCAGTACCGACCAGTGCCCTCCCAGTGCCCTCCCAGGGCCTCCCAGTGCCGACCAGTACCGACCAGTACCGACCAGTGCCCTCCCAGTGCCCTCCCAGTGCCCTCCCAGGGCCTCCCAGTGCCGACCAGTACCGACCAGTGCCGACCAGTACCGACCAGTACCGACCAGTGCCCTCCCAGTGCCCTCCCAGGGCCTCCCAGTGCCGACCAGTACCGACCAGTGCCGACCAGTACCGACCAGTGCCCTCCCAGGGCCCTCCCAGGGCCTCCCAGTGCCGACCAGTACCGACCAGTACCGACCAGTACCGACCAGTGCCCTCCCAGTGCCCTCCCAGGGCCTCCCAGTGCCGACCAGTACCGACCAGTACCGACCAGTACCGACCAGTACCGACCAGTGCCCTCCCAGGGCCCTCCCAGGGCCTCCCAGTGCCGACCAGTACCGACCAGTACCGACCAGTACCGACCAGTGCCCTCCCAGTGCCCTCCCAGGGCCTCCCAGTGCCGACCAGTACCGACCAGTGCCGACCAGTACCGACCAGTGCCCTCCCAGGGCCCTCCCAGGGCCTCCCAGTGCCGACCAGTACCGACCAGTGCCCTCCCAGGGCCCTCCCAGGCCCTCCCAGTGCCGACCAGTACCGACCAGTACCGACCAGTACCGACCAGTGCCATCCCAGTGCCCTCCCAGTGCCCTCCCAGTGCCATCCCAGGGCCTCCCAGTGCCGACCAGTACCGACCAGTACTGACCAGTACTGACCAGGGCCTCCCAGTGCCGACCAGTGCCCTCCCAGTGCCCTCCCAGTGCCATCCCAGGGCCGACCAGTACCGACCAGTATCCTCCCAGTGCCCTCCCAGTGCCATCCCAGTGCCATCCCAGTGCCTCCCAGGGCCTCCCAGTGCCATCCCAGGGCCTCCCAGTGCCATCCCAGTGCCCTCCCAGTGCCATCCCAGTGCCATCCCAGTGCCATCCCAGGGCCTCCCAGGGCCTCCCAGTGCCATCCCAGGGCCTCCCAGGGCCATCCCAGTGCCATCCCAGGGCCTCCCAGTGCCCTCCCAGTGCCATCCCAGTGCCATCCCAGGGCCTCCCAGTGCCTCCCAGTGCCCTCCCAGTGCCATCCCAGTGCCATCCCAGTGCCATCCCAGTGCCATCCCAGGGCCTCCCAGGGCCTCCCAGTGCCATCCCAGTGCCATCCCAGGGCCTCCCAGTGCCATCCCAGTGCCCTCCCAGTGCCATCCCAGGGCCTCCCAGGGCCTCCCAGTGCCATCCCAGTGCCATCCCAGGGCCTCCCAGTGCCATCCCAGGGCCTCCCAGGGCCTCCCAGTGCCATCCCAGTGCCATCCCAGTGCCCTCCCAGTGCCATCCCAGTGCCATCCCAGTGCCATCCCAGGGCGTCCCAGTGCAATCCCAGTGCCATCCCAGTGCCATCCCAGGGCCTCCCAGGGCCTCCCAGTGCCATCCCAGTGCCATCCCAGTGCCTCCCAGTGCCATCCCAGGGCCATCCCAGGGCCTCCCAGTGCCTTCCCAGTGCCATCCCAGTGCCATCCCAGGGCCTCCCAGGGCCTCCCAGTGCCATCCCAGTGCCTCCCAGTGCCATCCCAGTGCCATCCCAGGGCCTCCTAGTGCCCTCCCAGTGCCATCCCAGTGCCATCCCAGTGCCCTCCCAGTGCCATCCCAGTGCCATCCCAGGGCCTCCCAGGGCCTCCCAGTGCCTCCCAGTGGCTCCCAGGGTCTCCCAGTGCTTCCCAGCGCCTCCCAGTGCCAACCCAGTGCCTCCCTGTGCCATCCCAGGGCCATGCTAGTCCCAGCTCCATCCCAGTGCCTCCCAGTCCCTTCCCAGTACTGTCCCAGTCCCATCCCAGCCCTGGTTCCATCCCAGTCCCATGCCAGTACCCCCCCAGTTCCATCCCAGCTGCATCCCAGTCTCATTCCAGTCCCAGTCCCATCCCATTCCAGTTCCAGTTCCATCTCAGCTCCATCCCAGTCCTGTCCCAGTTCCATCCCAGTCCCATCCCACTCCAATCCCAGTTCCATCCCAGTCCCATCCCATTCCAATCCCAGTCCCCTCCCAGTCCATCCCAGCTCCATCCCAGTCCAGTCCCAGTTCCATCCCAGTCCCATCCCAGTCCCATCCCACTCCAATCCCAGTTCCATCCCAGTCCCATCCCATTCCAGCTCCATCCCAGATCCATCCCAGTCCTGTCCCAGTTCCATCCCAGTCCCATCCCGTTCCAATCCCAGTCCCCTTCCAGTCCATCCCAGCTCCATCCCAGTCCAGTCCCAGTTCCATCCCAGTCCATCCCAGTCCAATCCCAGTCCTGTCCCAGTCCCCTCCCAGTCCATCCCAGTCCAATCCCAGTCCTGTCCCAGTTCCATCCCAGTCCCATCCCAGTCCCATCCCATTCCAATCCCAGTCCCATCCCAGTCCAGTCCCAGTTCCATCCCAGTCCCCTCCCAGTCCATCCCAGCTCCATCCCAGTCCAGTCTCAGTTCCATCCCAGTCCCATCCCAGTCCCCTCCCAGCTCCATCCCAGCTCCATCCCAGTCCAGTCTCAGTCCCATCCCAGTCCATCCCAGCTCCATCCCGGTCCCAGTCCCCTCCCAGTCCATCCCAGCTCCATCCCAGTCCTGTCCCAGTCCCGTCCCAGTCCCATCCCAGTCCATCCCAGCTCCATCCCGGTCCCAGTCCCCTCCCAGTCCATCCCAGTCCAGTCCCAGTTCCATCCCAGTCCCATCCCAGTCCCCTCCCAGTTCCATCCCAGTCCCGTCCCAGTCCCATCCCAGCTCCATCCCGGTCCCAGTCCCCTCCCAGTCCATCCCAGTCCAGTCCCAGTTCCATCCCAGTCCCATCCCAGTCCCCTCCCAGTTCCATCCCAGTCCCGTCCCAGCCCCATCCCAGCTCCATCCCGGTCCCAGTCCCCTCCCAGTCCATCCCAGTCCAGTCCCAGTCCATCCCAGTCCCATCCCAGTCCAGTCCCAGTTCCATCCCAGTCCCGTCCCAGCCCCATCCCAGCTCCATCCCGATCCCAGTCCCCTCCCAGTCCATGCCAGTCCAGTCCCAGTTCCATCCCAGTCCCGTCCCAGTTCCATCCCAGTCCCGGTTCCATCCCAGTCCCATCCCAGCTCCATCCCGGTCCCAGTCCCCTCCCAGTCCATCCCAGTCCATCCCAGTCCAGTCCCAGTTCCATCCCAGTCCCGTCCCAGTCCCCTCCCAGTGCATCCCAGTCCGCCCAGTCCCGCACCTTGACGGCAGCGATGCAGTCTCTCTCCAGGCTGCGCTGGGTCTCGGGGGGCAGGGGGGGCCCCAGCGCCTGCGCCTGCAGCAGCGCCCCCACCTCGGGGTGCCCCAGCACCTCCCTGCGCCCCAGCGTCAGGGCACGGGGGGCACTGGGGGCACTGGGGGGGGGGACAGGGGCGCACTGGGGGGCACTGGGGGGAACAGGGGGGCACTGGGGGGCACTGGGGGGGACTGGGGGGCACTGGGGTGGGACAGGGGGGCACTAGGGGCACTGGGGGGCACTGGGGGGCACTGGGGGGAACAGGGGGGCACTGGGGGGCACTGGGGTGGGGCAGGGGGACACTAGGGGCACTGGGGGGGGACTGGGGGGGGGACAGGGGCGCACTGGGGGGCACTGGGGGGGACTGTGGGGGACAGGGGCGCACTGGGGGGCACTGGGTGGGACTGGGGGGCACTGGGGGGCACTGGGGTGGGGCAGGGGGACACTAGGGGCACTGGGGGGGACTGGGGGGGGGGACAGGGGCGCACTGGGGGGCACTGGGGGGGGACTGGGGGGGACAGGGGGGCACTGGGGGGGACTGGGGGGGACAGGGGCGCACTGGGGGGCACTGGGGGGAACAGGGGGGGCGCTGGGGGCACTGGGGGGGGACAGGGGCACACTGAAGAGGGGACAGGGGCACACTGGGTTGCACTGGGGGGAACAGGGGGGCACTGGGGGGCACTGGGGGGGACTGGGGGGGGGACAGGGGCGCACTGGGGGGCACTGGGGGGGACTGGGGGGGACAGGGGCACACTGGGGGGCACTGGGGGGGACTGGGGGGGACAGGGGCGCACTGGGGGGCACTGGGGGGAACAAGGGGGCACTGGGGGGGAACAAGGGGGGACTGGGGGGGACAGGGGAGCACTGGGGGGCACTGGGGGGCACAGGGGGGCACTGGGGGCAATGGGGGAACAGGGGGGCACTGGGGGTACTGGGAGGCACAGAGGGGCACAGGGGAGCACAGGGGAGCACTGGGGGGCACAGGGGGCACTGGGGGCACTGGGGGGAACAGGGGGGCACTGGGGGTACTGGGAGGCACAGAGGGGCACTGGGGGGCACAGGGGAGCACTGGGGGGCACAGGGGGCACTGGGGGCACTGGGGGAACAAGGGGGCACTGGGGGTACTGGGAGGCACAGGGGGCATCGGGGGGCACAGGGGACACTGGGGATACTGGGAGGCACAGGGGGCAATGGGGGAACAGGGGGGCACTGGGGGGCACTGGGGGCACTGGCGGAACAGGGGGGCACTGGGGATACTGGGAGGCACAGAGGGGCACTGGGGGGCACTGGGGGGCACAGGGGAGCACTGGGGGAACAGGGGGGCACTGGAGGCACCGAGGGCACCGGGGGCACAGAGGGGCTGCGATGGGCACCGGTGGGCACTGGGGGGCACTGGGAGGCACCGAGGGCATTGGGGGGGGCACAGAGGGGCTGTGATGGGCACTGGGGGGCACTGGGGGGCACTGGGAGTTGCTGGGGGCACCGGGGGGCACAGAGGGGCTGTGATGGGCACTGGGGGGCACTGGGAGGTGCTGGGGGCATCGGGGGGCACAGAGGGGCTGTGATGGGCACTGGGGGGCACTGGGAGGTGCTGGGGGCATCGGGGGGCACAGAGGGGCCGTGATGGGCACTGGGGGGCACTGGGAGGTGCTGGGGGCATCGGGGGCACAGAGGGGCTGTGATGGGCACTGGTGGGCACTGGGGGGCACTGGGAGGCACCGAGGGCACCGGGGGGGGCACAGAGGGGCTGTGATGGGCACTGGTGGGCACTGGGGGGCACTGGGAGGTGCTGGGGGCATCAGGGGGCACAGAGGGGCCTTGATGGGCACTGGGGGGGGGTATCACTGAGGGGCACTGGGAGGTGCTGGGGGCACCGGGAGGCACAGAGGGGCTGTGATGGGCACTGGTGGGCACTGGGGGGCACTGGGAGGTGCTGGGGGCATCGGGGGGCACAGAGGGGCTCTGGTGAGCACTAGGGGGCACTGGGGGCACCGGTGGGCACAGAGGGGCTGTAATGGGCACCAATGGGCACTGGGAGGCACCGAGGGCACCAGAGGGGCACGAGGGACTGCGATGGGCACTGGTGGGCACTGGGGGGCACTGGGAGGCACCGAGGGCACCGGGGGGGCACAGAGGGGCCGTGATGGGCACTGGGGGGGCACTGGGGGCACTGGGAGGCACCGAGGGCACCGGGGGGGGCACAGAGGGGCCGTGATGGGCACTGGGGGGGCACTGGCGGGGCACTGAGAGGCACCGAGGGCACCGGGGGGGGCACAGAGGGGCCGTGATGGGCACTGGGGGGGGCACTGGGGGGCACTGGGAGGCACCGAGGGCACCGGGGGGGGCACAGAGGGGCCGTGATGGGCACTGGGGGGGGCACTGGGGGGCACTGGGAGGCCCCGAGGGCACCGGGGGGGCACAGAGGGGCCGTGATGGGCACTTGGGGGGCACTGGGGGGCACTGGGAGGCACCGAGGGCACCGGGGGGGGCACAGAGGGGCCGTGATGGGCACTGGGGGGGGCACTGGGGGGCACTGGGAGGGGCTGGGAGGCCCCGAGGGCACCGGGGGGGCACAGAGGGGCCGTGATGGGCACTTGGGGGGCACTGGGGGGCACTGGGAGGCACCGAGGGCACCGGGGGGGGCACAGAGGGGCCGTGATGGGCCCCGGTGGGCACTGGGAGGCACCGAGGGCACCGGGGGGGGCACAGAGGGGCCGTGATGGGCACTTGGGGGGCACCGAGGGCACCGGGGGGGGCACAGAGGGGCTGTGATGGGCACTGGTGGGCACTGGGAGGCACGGAGGGCACCGGGGGGGGCACAGAGGGGCCGTGATGGGCACTGGGGGGGGCACTGGGGGGGCAGTGGGAGGGTCTCACCTGGGGTAGGTGTTGCTGTGCCAGTCGAGCAGCAGGTAGAGGTCGGGCACGGGGAGGGGTTTCTGCGCCAGGGCCGCCAGCTGCTGCGCCAGCGCCCGGTGGTAGCCGCGGGCGTAGACGCCGAAGGCCCCGTAACCGGGCGGGTAGGCGGGTGCCACGTGGCGCCGGACGGCGTCGAGGTCGCCCAGCAGCCGGGTCGCCAGCCCCGCCAAGCGAGCCCCCAAGCCGGGCCCCGCTGCCACCTGCGCCAGGCGCTCGGCCGCCCCGCGCCCCACCGCCTCCTGCCAGCGGCGCCGCAGCCCCCGCGGCCTCCCCGGCGCCGCCGCCGCCGCCGCCGCCGCCGCCGCCCTGGCATCCGCCGCATCCTCCTGCTGCAGCACGCGGACGACGGCGCCCAGCGGCGGGTACGGCCCCGGCGCCACCACCGCCTCGCCCGCCACCGCCCAGAGCTGCGCCAGCAGCGCCTCGTACAGCAGCGCCACGTCCCGCGCCCGCCGCCCGCACGAAGGCGGCGACGACGGTGCCCCCGGTGCCCCCGGTGCCGCCGCGGCGCACTCGGCCTCCAGCGCGATGATCTGCTCGTCCGCCGACACCAGCTCCCGGCGCTGGATCAGCTCCAGGATCTCCAGCACTGCGGGCACGGGGGGCACCGCGACGGGCTCGGGGACGTCCCCACGGTGCCACCGCCACGCGGGGGGTTCCGGGGATCCCCGGCCACCCAACAGGCCCATGAGGCCGTTCGCGCCTCCCGTGGCTCTCGACGTCCCCGGCCCCGTGGCCACCTCGCCATGACCCACGTGCTCATCCCACCTTCCGTGTCCCCATTGCCACGTCCCATGGCCACATGTCCCCATCCCCATGTCCCCATCCCACACTCTGTGTCCCCATTGCCACCTCCCATGGCCACATGTCCCCATCCCCATGTCCCCATCTCCCATTCCGTGTCCCCATTGCCACCTCCCATGGCCACATGTCCCCATCCCCATGTCCCCATCTCCCATTCCGTGTCCCCATTGCCACCTCCCATGGCCACATGTCCCCATCCCCATGTCCCCATCTCCCATTCCGTGTCCCCATTGCCTCCTCCCATGGCCACATGTCCCCATCCCCATGTCCCCATCCCACACTCTGTGTCCCCATTGCCACCTCCCATGGCCACATGTCCCCATCCCCATGTCCCCATCCCACACTCCGTGTCCCCATTGCCACCTCCCATGGCCACATGTCCCCATCCCCATGTCCCCATCCCACATTCCGTGTCCCCATTGCCACCTCCCATGGCCACATGTCCCCATCCCCATGTCCCCATCCCGCATTCCGTGTCCCCATTGCCTCCTCCCATGGCCACATGTCCCCATCCCCATGTCCCCATCCCGCATTCCGTGTCCCCATTGCCTCCTCCCATGGCTACATGTCCCCATCCCCATGTCCCCATCCCACATTCCGTGTCCCCATTGCCACCTCCCATGGCCACATGTCCCCATCCCCATGTCCCCATCCCACCTTCCGTGTCCCCATTGCCACCTCCCATGGCCACATGTCCCCATCCCCATGTCCCCATCCCACATTCCGTGTCCCCATTGCCTCCTCCCATGGCCACATGTCCCCATCCCCATGTCCCCATCTCCCATTCCGTGTCCCCATTGCCACCTCCCATGGCCACATGTCCCCATCCCCATGTCCCCATCCCACCTTCCGTGTCCCCATTGCCACCTCCCATGGCCACATGTCCCCATCCCCATGTCCCCATCTCCCATTCCGTGTCCCCATTGCCACCTCCCATGGCCACATGTCCCCATCCCCATGTCCCCATCCCACATTCCATGTCCCCATTGCCACCTCCCATGGCCACATGTCCCCATCCCCATGTCCCCATCCCACATTCCGTGTCCCCATTGCCACCTCCCATGGCCACATGTCCCCATCCCCATGTCCCCATCCCACCTTCCATGTCCCCATTGCCACCTCCCATGGCCACATGTCCTCATCCCCATGTCCCCATCTCCCATTCCGTGTCCCCATTGCCACCTCCCATGGCCACATGTCCCCATCCCCATGTCCCCATCCCACATTCCGTGTCCCCATTGCCACCTCCCATGGCCACATGTCCCCATCATCATGTCCCAATCTCCCATTCCGTGTCCCCATTGCCACCTCCCATGGCCACATGTCCCCATCCCCATGTCCCCATCTCCTATTCCGTGTCCCCATTGCCACCTCCCATGGCCACATGTCCCCATCCCCATGTCCCCATCTCCCATTCCGTGTCCCCATTGCCACCTCCCATGGCCACATGTCCCCATCCCCATGTCCCCATCTCCCATTCCGTGTCCCCATTGCCTCCTCCCATGGCCACATGTCCCCATCCCCATGTCCCCATCCCACATTCCGTGTCCCCATTGCCTCCTCCCATGGCCACATGTCCCCATCCCCATGTCCCCATCCCACATTCCGTGTCCCCATTGCCACCTCCCATGGCCACATGTCCCCATCCCCATGTCCCCATCCCACATTCCGTGTCCCCATTGCTACCCCCCTGGCCCTGTGGCCCCATCCCCGTGTCCCCATCTCCCATCCCGTGTCCCCATCTCCCATCCCGTGTCCCCATCTCCATGTCCCCATCCCCGTGTCCCAGTCCCCACATCCCAAGCCCCAGGTCCCATGTCTCCATGTCCCTATCTCCGTGTCCCTGTCCCCATCCCCATATCCCAAGCCCCCATGTCCCCATCTCCATGAACCACGTCACCATCTCCATGTCCCATGTCCCCACATCCATTCTCCCCACGTCCCCGTCCCCATGTCCAAATGTCCCACGTCCCCATGTCCCCATCTCCATGTCCCCATGTGTCCCATGTCCCCATAACCCATATCCCCATGTCCCCCTGTCCCCATATCCCATGTCCCCATCTCCCCATGTCTCCATCCCCATATCCCCATGTCCCCATGTCCCCATATCCCCATGTCCCCCTGTCCCCATATCCCCATGTCCCCATATCCCCATGTCCCGTATCCCCATGTCCCCATGTCCCCATGTCCCCACAGTCAATGTCTCCATATCCCCATGTCCCGTATCCCCATGTCCCGTATCCCCATGTCCCCATGTCCCCATGTCCCCATGTCCCCATGTCCCCACAGCCAATGTCTCCATATTCCCATGTCCCATATCCCCATGTCCCTATGTCCCCATATCCCCACGTCCCCATGTCCCCATATCCCCATGTCCTCATGTCCCCACAGCCAATGTCTCCATATCCCCATGTCCCGTATCCCCATGTCCCCCTGTCCCCATATCCCCATGTCCCCATGTCCCCACAACCAATGTCCCCATATCCCCATATCCCCATGTCCCCATGTCCCCATATCCCCATGTCCCATGTCCCCATGTCCCCATGTCCCCATGTCCCCATATCCCCATATCCCCATGTCCCAATATCCCCATATCCTCATGTCCCCATATCCCCATGTCCCATGTCCTCATGTCCTCATGTCCCCATGTCCCCATGTCCCCATATCCCCATATCCCCATATCCCCATGTCCCCATGTCCCCATATCCCCATGTCCCAATATCCCCATATCCTCATGTCCCCATGTCCCCATGTCCCCATATCCCCATATCCCCATGTCCCAATATCCCCATGTCCTCATGTCCCCATGTCCCCATATCCCCATGTCCCAATATCCCCATGTCCCCATGTCCCCATGTCCCCATATCCCCATGTCCCAATATCCCCATATCCACATGTCCCCATGTCCCCATGTCCCCATATCCCCATGTCCCAATATCCCCATATCCTCATGTCCCCATGTCCCCATGTCCCCATATCCCCATATCCCCATGTCCCAATATCCCCATGTCCTCATGTCCCCATATCCCCATGTCCCAATATCCCCATGTCCCCATGTCCCCATGTCCCCATATCCCCATATCCCCATGTCCCAATATCCCCATATCCACATGTCCCCATGTCCCCATGTCCCCATATCCCCATGTCCCAATATCCCCATATCCACATGTCCCCATGTCCCCATGTCCCCATATCCCCATGTCCCAATATCCCCATATCCTCATGTCCCCATGTCCCCATATCCCCATATCCCCATATCCCCATGTACCCATATCCCCACGTCCCCATATCCCCATATCCCCATGTCCCCATGTCCCATATCCCCATGTCCCCACGTCCCCATGTCCCCACGTCCCCTGTCCCCTGTCCCCCCGTGCCGTTCCCCTCACCGGACAGCGGTTCCCGTCCCTTCCCGGTGCCCTGGTGGCCGTTGTCTCCGTCGCCGTCGGTGTCGCCGTCGGGCGCCCTGTCCCCGAGGGACGCCCGCTGTCCCCGTGTCCCCAGCGCCAGGCGCAGGAGCGAGCTCCGCTTGGGCCTCTCCCCGAGGGCCTCGTCCCCCGCTCGGCGCCACCCGGGCAGGCGCCGCAGGAGCCCGAAGTCCTCGGAGCGGCGCCGCGGCCTCTCGGCGTCGCCGGCCTTGGCGGGAGCGCGGCGGGCGCGGCCGAAGGGCGCCAGGCCCACCAGGCGCTCCAGGGTGGCGCGACGCCGGTACCGGCTCTCGGGGTGAGACGAGAAGGGGTCCCCGTCCTCCTCCTCCTCCTCCCGCGGCGTCTTCCTCAGCAGCGGCATCGCCTGTGGGGACAACGCGGTGACACCGGAACCTCAGCCGGAACCTCGGCTGGGACCGTGGGGGCACCAGAACCACAACTGGGATCGTGGTGGCACCAGAACCACAACTGGAACCACAACTGGGATCGTGGTGGCACCAGAACCACAACTTGAACCACAACTGGGATCGTGGTGGCACCAGAACCACAACTGGAACCACAACTGGGATCGTGGTGGCACCAGAACCTCAACTAGAACCACAACTGGGATCGTGGTGGCACCAGAACCTCAACTGGAACCACAACTGGGATCGTGGTGGAACCAGAACCACAACTGGAACCACAACTGGGATCGTGGTGGCACCAGAACCACAACTGGAACCACAACTGGGATCGTGGTGGCACCAGAACCTCAACTGGAACCACAACTGGGATCGTGGTGGAACCAGAACCACAACTGGAACCACAACTGGGATCGTGGTGGCACCAGAACCACAACTGGAACCACAACTGGGATCGTGGTGGCACCAGAACCTCAACTGGAACCACAACTGGGATCGTGGTGGCACCAGAACCTCAACTGGAACCACAACTGGGATCGTGGTGGAACCAGAACCTCAACTGGAACCACAACTGGGATCGTGGTGGCACCAGAACCTCAACTGGAACCACAACTGGGATCGTGGTGGCACCAGAACCTCAACTGGAACCACAACTGGGATCGTGGTGGCACCAGAACCACAAGTGGAACCACAACTGGGATCGTGGTGGCACCAGAACCTCAACTGGAACCACAACTGGGATCGTGGTGGCACCAGAACCTCAACTGGAACCACAACTGGGATCGTGGTGGCACCAGAACCACAACTGGAACCACAACTGGGATCGTGGTGGCACCAGAACCTCAACTGGAACCACAACTGGGATCGTGGTGGCACCAGAACCTCAACTGGAACCACAACTGGGATCGTGGTGGCACCAGAACCACAACTGGAACCACAACTGGGATCGTGGTGGCACCAGAACCTCAACTGGAACCACAACTGGGATCGTGGTGGAACCAGAACCACAACTGGAACTACAACTGGGATCGTGGTGGCACCAGAACCACAACTGGAACCACAACTGGGATCGTGGTGGCACCAGAACCACAACTGGAACCACAACTGGGATCGTGGTGGAACCAGAACCTCAACTGGAACCACAACTGGGATCGTGGTGGCACCAGAACCACAACTGGAACCACAACTGGGATCGTGGTGGAACCAGAACCACAACTGGAACCACAACTGGGATCGTGGTGGCACCAGAACCTCAACTGGAACCACAACTGGGATCGTGGTGGCACCAGAACCACAACTGGAACCACAACTGGGATCGTGGTGGCACCAGAACCTCAACTGGAACCACAACTGGGATCGTGGTGGAACCAGAACCTCAACTGGAACCACAACTGGGATCGTGGTGGCACCAGAACCTCAACTGGAACCACAACTGGGATCGTGGTGGCACCAGAACCTCAACTGGAACCACAACTGGGATCGTGGTGGCACCAGAACCACAACTGGAACCACAACTGGGATCGTGGTGGCACCAGAACCTCAACTGGAACCACAACTGGGATCGTGGTGGCACCAGAACCTCAACTGGAACCACAACTGGGATCGTGGTGGAACCAGAACCTCAACTGGAACCACAACTGGGATCGTGGTGGCACCAGAACCTCAACTGGAACCACAACTGGGATCGTGGTGGCACCAGAACCTCAACTGGAACCACAACTGGGATCGTGGTGGAACCAGAACCACAACTGGAACCACAACTGGGATCGTGGTGGCACCAGAACCTCAACTGGAACCACAACTGGGATCGTGGTGGCACCAGAACCACAACTGGAACCACAACTGGGATCGTGGTGGCACCAGAACCTCAACTGGAACCACAACTGGGATCGTGGTGGAACCAGAACCTCAACTGGAACCACAACTGGGATCGTGGGGGCACCAGAACCTCAACTGGAACCACAACTGGGATCGTGGTGGCACCAGAACCTCAACTGGAACCACAACTGGGATCGTGGTGGCACCAGAACCACAACTGGAACCACAACTGGGATCGTGGTGGCACCAGAACCACAACTGGAACCACAACTGGGATCGTGGTGGAACCAGAACCTCAACTGGAACCACAACTGGGATCGTGGTGGCACCAGAACCACAACTGGAACCACAACTGGGATCGTGGTGGCACCAGAACCTCAACTGGAACCACAACTGGGATCGTGGTGGCTCCAGAACCACAACTGGAACCACAACTGGGATCGTGGTGGCACCAGAACCACAACTGGGATCGTGGTGGCACCAGAACCTCAACTGGAACCACAACTGGGATCGTGGTGGCACCAGAACCTCAACTGGAACCACAACTGGGATCGTGGTGACACCAGAACCACAACTGGAACCACAACTGGGATCGTGGTGGCACCAGAACCACAACTGGAACCACAACTGGGATCGTGGTGGCACCAGAACCTCAACTGGAACCACAACTGGGATCGTGGTGGCACCAGAACCACAACTGGAACCACAACTGGGATCGTGGTGGCACCAGAACCTCAACTGGAACCACAACTGGGATCGTGGTGGCACCAGAACCACAACTGGAACCACAACTGGGATCGTGGGGACACCAGAACCTCAACTGGAACCACAACTGGGATCGTGGTGGCACCAGAACCACAACTGGAACCACAACTGGGATCGTGGTGGCACCAGAACCACAACTGGAACCACAACTGGGATCGTGGTGGCACCAGAACCACAACTGGAACCACAACTGGGATCGTGGTGGCACCAGAACCACAACTGGAACCACAACTGGGATCGTGGTGGCACCAGAACCTCAACTGGAACCACAACTGGGATCGTGGTGGCACCAGAACCACAACTGGAACCACAACTGGGATCGTGGTGGCACCAGAACCTCAACTGGAACCACAACTGGGATCGTGGTGGCACCAGAACCTCAACTGGAACCACAACTGGGATCGTGGTGGCACCAGAACCTCAACTGGAACCACAACTGGGATCGTGGTGGCACCAGAACCACAACTGGAACCAAAACTGGGATCGTGGTGGCACCAGAACCTCAACTGGAACCACAACTGGGATCGTGGTGGCACCAGAACCACAACTGGAACCACAACTGGGATCGTGGTGGCACCAGAACCTCAACTGGAACCACAACTGGGATCGTGGTGGCACCAGAACCACAACTGGAACCACAACTGGGATCGTGGTGGCACCAGAACCACAACTGGAACCACAACTGGGATCGTGGTGGCACCAGAACCTCAACTGGAACCACAACTGGGATCGTGGTGGCACCAGAACCACAACTGGAACCACAACTGGGATCGTGGTGGCACCAGAACCTCAACTGGAACCACAACTGGGATCGTGGTGGCACCAGAACCTCAACTGGAACCACAACTGGGATCGTGGTGGCACCAGAACCACAACTGGAACCAAAACTGGGATCGTGGTGGCACCAGAACCTCAACTGGAACCACAACTGGGATCGTGGTGGCACCAGGACCCCCAACGGGGACCCGCGGTGGCCCCGGGACCCTCCCCCTGTCCCCGTGGTGTCCCGGGGTCCCCATCGTGCCCCCCCCCTGCCCGAGGGGGTCACCTACCCCGTCCTGCGGCAGCTCCGGCGATGACACTTGGTGCTCCGCGGGGGCTCCAGGTGCGGGTGACGGTGACACCGGGTGAGTTACGGTGACGCTGGGTGCTGCGCGGTGGCACTGGGCACAGTGACGATGACGCCAGGCGCCGCCACGGCGACCCTGAACATGTGGTGGTGACGCTCGGCGAGGTGACAGTGACTCAGGGCACCGTGCGGTGACCCCGGGCGCTGTCGCGGTGACACTCGGCGCTGCACCGGTGACTGCAGATGCCGTGACAGTGACACCGGGCACGGTGTGGTGACTCTGGCTGCTGTCACGGTGACTCTGGCAGCTGTGACGGTGACTCCTGGTGCTGTGACGGTGACACCGAGCACCGTGCGGTGACTCTGGCTGCTGTCTCGGTGACTCCTGGTGCTGTGACAGTGACACCGGGCACCGTGCAGTGACTCTGGCTGCTGTCACGGTGACTCCTGGTGCTGTGACGGTGACACCGGGCACCGTGCGGTGACTCTGGCTGCTGTCTCGGTGACTCCTGGTGCTGTGACAGTGACACCGGGCACCGTGCGGTGACTCTGGCTGCTGTCACGGTGACTCCTGGTGCTGTGACGGTGACACCGGGCACCGTGCGGTGACTCTGGCTGCTGTCTCGGTGACTCCTGGTGCTGTGACAGTGACACCGGGCACCGTGCGGTGACTCTGGCTGCTGTCTCGGTGACTCCTGGTGCTGTGACAGTGACACCGGGCACCGTGCGGTGACTCTGGCTGCTGTCTCGGTGACTCCTGGTGCTGTGACGGTGACACCGGGCACCGTGCGGTGACTCTGGCTGCTGTCTCGGTGACTCCTGGTGCTGTGACGGTGACACCGGGCACCGTGCGGTGACTCTGGCTGCTGTCACGGTGACTCTGGCAGCTGTGACGGTGACTCCTGGTGCTGTGACGGTGACACCGAGCACCGTGCGGTGACTCTGGCTGCTGTCTCGGTGACTCCTGGTGCTGTGACAGTGACACCGGGCACCGTGCGGTGACTCTGGCTGCTGTCTCGGTGACTCCTGGTGCTGTGACGGTGACACCGGGCACCGTGCGGTGACTCTGGCTGCTGTCTCGGTGACTCCTGGTGCTGTGACAGTGACACCGGGCACCGTGCGGTGACACTGGCTGCTGTCACGGTGACTCCTGGTGCTGTGACAGTGACACCGGGCACTGTGCGGTGACTCTGGCTGCTGTCTCGGTGACTCCAGGTGCCGTGACGGTGACACCGGGCACCGTGCGGTGACTCTGGCTGCTGTCTCGGTGACTCCTGGTGTTGTGACGGTGACACCGGGCACCGTGCGGCGACTCTGGCTGCTGTCACGGTGACTCTGGCTGATGTGACGGTGACACCGGGCACCGTGCGGTGACTCTGGCTGCTGTCTCGGTGACTCCTGGTGTTGTGACGGTGACACCGGGCACCGTGCGGTGACTCTGGCTGCTGTCACGGTGACTCCTGGTGCTGTGACGGTGACACCGGGCACTGTGCGGTGACTCTGGCTGCTGTCTCGGTGACTCCTGGTGCTGTGACGGTGACACCGGGCACTGTGCGGTGACTCTGGCTGCTGTCTCGGTGACTCCTGGTGCTGTGACGGTGACACCGGGCACCGTGCGGTGACTCTGGCTGCTGTCTCGGTGACTCTGGCTGATGTGACGGTGACACCGGGCACCGTGCGGTGACTCTGGCTGCTGTCTCGGTGACTCCAGGTGCCGTGACGGTGACACCGGGCACCGTGCGGCGACTCCGGCTGTGGCGGTGCCGGTGGCCGCGGTGGCTGTGGGCGCGGTGGCCGCGGTGGCCCCGGGGTTTCCTCAGGAAGCGCCTCCCCAGCCGCGGCCTCCCCGGGTCACCCGCTCGGGGTCACCCTCGGGGGGGGGACACAGGGGGACACTGGGGGGACCGGGAGGGTACGGGGGGGGGGGCAGAGAGGACCCCACGGGTGATGGGGAGGGGGACACGGGGAGCCCAGAGGGGACAGAAAGGGGACATGGGGGGGACGCAGGGTCCTCAGAGGGGACAGGGAGGGGGCATGGGGGGCAGAGGGGACCCCAGAGGGGACAGGGAGGGGACATGGGGACCCTAGAGGTGACAGGGAGGGGATATGGGAGGGACACAGAGTCCCTAGAGGGGACAGGGAGGGGACAGGGGGGGCAGAGGGGACCCCACGGGTGATGGGGGGGGGACACCCAGGGACTTCACAGAGGACACAGAGGGGACATAGCGGGGACACAAGGTCCCTAGATGGGGACAGGGAGGGGACATGGGGGACAGAGGGAACCCCACGGGTGACAGGGAGGGGACACGGGGACCCTAGAGGGGACAGGGAGGGGACATGAGGGGGACACACGGTCGCTAGAGGGGACAGAGAGGACACATGGGGGGGAGAGGGGACCCCACAAATGACAGGGAGGGGGCATGGGGAACCTAGAGGGGACAGGGAGGGGACACGGGGACCCTAGAGGGGACAGGGAGGGGACACGGGGACCCTAGAGGGGACAGGGAGGGGACATGGGAGGGACACACGGTCCCTAGAGGGGACAGGGAGGGGACATGGTGGGGACAGGGAGGGGATATGGGGGGGACACAGGGTCCCTAGAGGTGACCGGGAGGGGACATGAGGGGGACACACGGTCCCTAGAGGGGACAGGGAGGGGACAGGGAGGGGACATGGGGCACAGAGGGGACCCTACAGGTGACAAGGAGGGGACATGGGGACTCACAGGGAGCTCACAGGGGACAGGGAGGGAACCCCAGTGGCAGAGGGGACCCCACGGGTGACAGGGAGGGGTCAGGGGGACCCTAGAGGGGACAAGGAGGAGACATGGGGGGGATACAAGGTCCCTAGAGGGGACAGGGAGGAGACATGGGGGCAGAGGGGACCCCACGGGTGACAGGGAGGGGACATGGGGACCCTAGAGGGGACAGAAAGGGGACATAGGGGGGACACAGGGTCCCAAGAGGGGACAGAGAGGGGACATGGGGGGGACACAGGGTCCCTAGAGGGGACAGGGAGGGGACATGGGGGGGACACAGGGTCCCTAGAGGGGACAGGGAGGGGACATGGGGGGGACACAGGGTCCCTAGAGGGGACAGGGAGGGGACATGGGGGGGACACAGGGTCCCTAGAGGGGACAGGGAGGGACACGGGGGGGACACAGGGTCCCTAGAGGGGACAGGGAGGGGACATGGGGGGGACACAGAATCCCTAGAGGGGACAGGGAGGGACACGGGGAGGACACAGGGTCCCTAGAGGTGACAGGGAGGGGACATGGGGGGGACACAGGGTCCCTAGAGGGGACAGGGAGGGACACGGGGGGGACACAGGGTCCCTATAGGGGACAGGGAGGGGACATGGGGGGGACACAGGGTCCCTAGAGGGGACAGGGAGGGGACATGGGGGGGACACAGGGTCCCTAGAGGGGACAGGGAGGGGACATGGGGGGACACAGGGTCCCTAGAGGTGACAGGGAGGGGACATGGGGGGGACACAGGGTCCCTAGAGGGGACAGAGAGGGGACATGGAGGGGACACAGGGTCCCTAGAGGGGACAGGGAGGGGACATGGGGGGGACACAGGGTCCCTAGAGGTGACAGGGAGGGACATGGAGGGGACACAGGGTCCCTAGAGGTGACAGGGAGGGGACATGGGGGGGACACAGGGTCCCTAGAGGGGACAGGGAGGGACACGGGGGGGACACAGGGTCCCTAGAGGGGACAGGGAGGGGACATGGGGGGGACACAGGGTCCCTAGAGGGGACAGAGAGGGGACATGGAGGGGACACAGGGTCCCTAGAGGGGACAGGGAGGGGACATGGGGGGACACAGGGTCCCTAGAGGGGACAGAGAGGGGACATGGGGGGGACACAGGGTCCCTAGAGGGGACAGGGAGGGGACATGGGGGGGACACAGGGTCCCTAGAGGGGACAGAGAGGGGACATGGGGGGGACACAGGGTCCCTAGAGGGGACAGAGAGGGGACATGGGGGGGACACAGGGTCCCTAGAGGGGACAGGGAGGGGACATGGGGGGGACACAGGGTCCCTAGAGGGGACAGAGAGGGGACATGGGGGGGACACAGGGTCCCTAGAGGGGACAGAGAGGGGACATGGAGGGACACAGGGTCCCTAGAGGGGACAGGGAGGGGACATGGGGGGACACAGGGTCCCTAGAGGGGACAGAGAGGGGACATGGGGGGGACACAGGGTCCCTAGAGGGGACAGAGAGGGGACATGGGGGGGACACAGGGTCCCTAGAGGGGACAGGGAGGGGACATGGGGGGACACAGGGTCCCTAGAGGGGACAGGGAGGGGACATGGGGGGCAGAGGGGACCCCACGGGTGACAGCGAGGGGACGCAGGGACCCCACGGGTGACTCGAGGGGGGGTGACACGGCAGACACAATGTCCCCAGGTGAGACAGGGACAGGTCCCTACGTGGAACAGCGACTCCACCCCCCCCCCCCCCCCAACCACCGCGCCTCCGGGCTCTCAAGGGTTAACCCCCCCTCCCTCCTCCCCTCCCCCGAGGGGGCGTGGCCTCCATCCCGCTCTCCATCCAATGGGAGCGCGCGCTGCTACTCAAGCCACGCCCCCTCCATGGCAGTGGGCGTGGCCTCGCTGTCTCCATGGCTTGAGAGGCGCGCGCGGAAGGGCGGGGGGGGTGGGATCATGTCCTTATAAGGGCAAGGCGGGGAGGGGGCACGAAGGGGGCGTGGCTACAGCACGCCGGGGGCCACTTCCGGTTCCGGTCGGCGGCGCCCCCCTCCCCGCCATGGCCGCCCCCAGCGCCATGTCCTGCGGGTAACCCCAGAGCCCCCCAGGCCCCCCCCAAAATACGGGGCCGCGATGTCGTCCCGCTCCGCCCTGGCGGCTGGAAACGAGCGGAACGCGGAGACGGTGAGGGGGGGGGAACTGGGGGGACTGGTTATACTGGGAGGGGGGAACTGGGGGGGACTGGTTATACTGGGAGGGGTGAACTAGGGGGGACTGGTTATACTGGGAGGGGGGAACTGGGGGGACTGGTTATACTGGGAGGGGGGAACTGGGGGGGACTGGTTATACTGGGAGGGGTGAACTAGGGGGGACTGGTTATAATGGGAAGGGTTAACTGGGGGGACTGGTTATACTGGGATGGGGAACTGGGGGGGACTGGTTATACTGGGAGGGGTGAACTAGGGGGGACTGGTTATACTGGGAGGGGGGAACTGGGGGGGACTGGTTATACTGGGAGGGGTTATACCGGGGGGACTGGTTATACTGGGAGGGGTGAACTGGGGGGGACTGGTTATACTGGGAGGGGTGAACTAGGGGGGACTGGTTATACTGGGAGGGGGGAACTGGGGGGACTGGTTATACTGGGAGGGGGGGACTGGTTATACTGGGAGGGGGAACTGGGGGGGACTGGTTATACTGGGAGGGGTTATACCGGGGGGACTGGTTATACTGGGAGGGGTGAACTGGGGGGGACTGGTTATGCTGGGAAGGGTTAACTGGGGGGACTGGTTGTACTGGGAGGGGTGAACTGGGGGGACTGGTTGTACTGGGAGGGGGGCTGGGGGGGACTGGTTATGCTGGGAGGGGTGAACTGGGGGGACTGGTAATACTGGGGGGGGTGAACTAGGGGGGACTGGTTATGCTGGGAGGGGTGAACTGGGGGGACTGGTTATACTGGGAAGGGTTAACTGGGGGGACTGGTTATACTGGGAGGGGGAACTGGGGGGGACTGGTTATACTGGGAGGGGTGAACTAGGGGGGACTGGTTATACTGGGAGGGGTGAACTAGGGGGGACTGGTTATAATGGGAAGGGTTAACAGGGGGGGACTGGTTATACTGGGAGGGGTTAACATGGGGGGACTGGTTATACTGGGAGGGGGAACTGGGGGGGACTGGTTATACTGGGAGGGGTGAACTAGGGGGGACTGGTTATACTGGGAAGGGTTAACAGGGGGGGACAGGTTATACTGGGAGGGGTTAACATGGGGGGGACTGGTTATACTGGGAGGGGTTATAGTGGGGGGGACTGGTTATACTGGGAGGGGGGAATTGGGGCGGACTGGTTATACTGGGAGGGTTGAACTCGGGGACTGGTTATGCTGGGAGGGGTGAACTGGGGGGGACTGGTTATACTGAGAGGGGGGAACTGGTGGGGACTGGTTATACTGGGAGGGGGTTATACCGGGGGGGACTGGTTATACTGGGAGGGGGAACTGGGGGGACTGGTTATACTGGGAGGGGGGAACTGGGGGGGACTGGTTATACTGGGAGGGGGGAACTGGGGGGGACTGGTTATACTGGGAGGGGTTATACCGGGGGGACTGGTTATACTGGGAGGGGGGAACTGGGGGGGACTGGTTATACTGGGAGGGGTTATATCGGGGGGACTGGTTATACTGGGAGGGGGGAACTGGGGGGACTGGTTATACTGGGGGGGGGGAACTGGGGGGACTGGTTATACTGGGGGGGGGAACGGGGGGGGACTGGTTATACTGGGAGGGGGTAACTAGGGGGGACTGGTTATACTGGGAGGGGGGAACTGGGGGGACTGGTTATACTGGGAAGGGGGGAACTGGGGGTACTGGTTATACTGGGAAGGGGGAACTGGGGGTACTGGTTATACTGGGAAGGGGGGAACTGGGGGGACTGGTTATACTGGGAAGGGGGGAACTGGGGGTACTGGTTATACTGGGGGGGGGAACTGGGTGGGACTGGTTATACTGGGAGTGGTGAACTGGTTATACTGGGAGGGATTAACTGGGGGGGACTGGTTATGCTGGGAGGGGGGGAACTGGGGGGACTGGTTATACTGGGAAGGTGGGAACTGGGGGGACTGGTTATACTGGGGGGGGAACTGGGGGGGTACTAGTTATACTGGGAGGGGGGAACTGGGGGGACTGGTTATACTGGGGAGGGGTGAACTGGGGGGGACTGGTTATACTGGGAGGGGTTAACTGGGGGGACTGGTTATGCTGGGAGGGGTTATACTGGGGGGACTGGTTATACTGGGGAGGGGGGAACTGGGGGGACTGGTTATACTGGGAGGGGTTAACATGGGGGGACTGGTTATACTGGGAGGGGTTATACTGGGGGGGCTGGTTATACTGGGGGGGGAACTGGGGGGACTGGTTATACTGGGAAGGTGGGAACTGGGGGGACTGGTTATACTGGGGGGGAACTGGGGGGGACTGGTTATACTGGGAGGGGTGAACTGGGGGGACTGGTTATAATGGGAAGGGTTAACAGGGGGGGACTGGTTATACTGGGAGGGGTTATACTGTGGGGGACTGGTTATACTGGGAGGGGGGAATTGGGGGGGACTGGTTAAACTGGGAGAGGTGAACTGGGGGGACTGGTTATAATGGGGAGGGGTGAACTGGGGGGGACTGGTTATACTGGGGAGGGGGGAACTGGGGGGGACTGGTTATACTGGGAGGGGTTAACTAGGGGGGGACTGGTTATACTGGGAGGGGTGAACTGGGGGGACTGGTTATACTGGGAGGGGTGAACTGGGGGGACTGGTTATACTGGGAGGGGTGAACTGGGGGGACTGGTTATACTGGGAGGGGTTAAGTGGAGAAGGAGTGGCTATACTGGAAGGGACTGGTTAAACTGGAGAGAGGGGGTTAAACTGGAGAGGGAGGGGTTAAACTGGGGGGGGAACTGGTTAAACTGGAGAGGGAGGGGGGCAGTTAAACTGGGGGTGGGGTCTCCGCTGTGATGAGTTTGGGGGGGTCTCAGCCTCCCCTCTCACCGCTGTGATGAGTTTTTGAGGTTCTCAGGCTCCTCTCTCACCGCTGTGATGAGTTTGGGGGGGTCTCAGCCTCCTCTCTCACCGCTGTGATGAGTTTGGGGGGGTCTCAGCCTCCCCTCTCACCTCTGTGATGAGTTTGGGGGGGTCTCAGCCTCCCCTTTAACCGCTGTGATGAGTTTGGGGGGTCTCAGCCTCCCCTCTCACCGCTGTGATGAGTTTGGGGGGGTCTCAGCCTCCCCTCTCACCGCTGTGATGAGTTTGGGGGGGTCTCAGCCTCCCCTCTCACCGCTGTGATGAGTTTGGGGGGGTCTCAGCCTCCTCTCTCACCGCTGTGATGAGTTTGGGGGGTCTCAGCCTCCCCTCTCACCGCTGTGATGAGTTTGGGGGGGTCTCAGCCTCCTCTCTCACCGCTGTGATGAGTTTGGGGGGTCTCAGCCTCCTCTCTCACCGCTGTGATGAGTTTTTGAGGTTCTCAGCCTCCTCTCTCACCACTGTGATGAGTTTTTGAGGTTCTCAGCCTCCTCTCTCACCGCTGTGATGAGTTTGGGGGGTCTCAGGCTCCTCTCTCACCGCTGTGATGAGTTTGGGGGGGTCTCAGCCTCCTCTCTCACCGCTGTGATGAGTTTGGGGGGTCTCAGCCTCCCCTTTCACCGCTGTGACGAGTTTGGGGGGGTCTCAGGCTCCTCTCTCACCGCTGTGACGAGTTTGGGGGGGTCTCAGGCTCCTCTCTCACCGCTGTGATGAGTTTGGGGGGGTCTCAGCCTCCCCTCTCACTGCTGTGATGAGTTTGGGGGGGTCTCAGGCTCCTCTCTCACCGCTGTGATGAGTTTGGGGGGGTCTCAGCCTCCCCTCTCACCGCTGTGATGAGTTTGGGGGGGTCTCAGCCTCCCCTCTCACCGCTGTGATGAGTTTGGGGGGGTCTCAGGCTCCTCTCTCACCGCTGTGATGAGTTTGGGGGGGTCTCAGCCTCCCCTCTCACTGCTGTGATGAGTTTGGGGGGGTCTCAGGCTCCTCTCTCACCGCTGTGACGAGTTTGGGGGGGTCTCAGGCTCCTCTCTCACCGCTGTGACGAGTTTGGGGGGGTCTCAGGCTCCTCTCTCACCGCTGTGATGAGTTTGGGGGGGTCTCAGCCTCCCCTCTCACTGCTGTGATGAGTTTGGGGGGGTCTCAGGCTCCTCTCTCACCGCTGTGATGAGTTTGGGGGGGTCTCAGGCTCCTCTCTCACCGCTGTGACGAGTTTGGGGGGTCTCAGGCTCCTCTCTCACCGCTGTGATGAGTTTGGGGGGGTCTCAGCCTCCTCTCTCACCGCTGTGATGAGTTTGGGGGGTCTCAGGCTCCTCTCTCACCGCTGTGATGAGTTTGGGGGGTCTCAGGCTCCTCTCTCACCGCTGTGATGAGTTTTTGAGGGTCTCAGCCTCCTCTCTCACCGCTGTGATGAGTTTGGGGGGGTCTCAGCCTCCTCTCTCACCGCTGTGATGAGTTTTTGAGCTTCTCAGCCTCCTCTCTCACCGCTGTGATGAGTTTTTGAGCTTCTCAGCCTCCTCTCTCACCGCTGTGATGAGTTTTTGAGGTTCTCAGCCTCCTCTCTCACCGCTGTGATGAGTTTTTGAGCTTCTCAGCCTCCTCTCTCACCGCTGTGATGAGTTTTTGAGGTTCTCAGCCTCCTCTCTCACCTCTGTGATGAGTTTTTGAGGTTCTCAGCCTCCTCTCTCACCGCTGTGATGAGTTTTTGAGCTTCTCAGCCTCCTCCTTCACCGCTGTGATGAGTTTTTGAGCTTCTCAGCCTCCTCTCTCACCGCTGTGATGAGTTTTTGAGGTTCTCAGCCTCCTCTCTCACCGCTGTGATGAGTTTTTGAGCTTCTCAGCCTCCTCTCTCACCGCTGTGATGAGTTTTTGAGGTTCTCAGCCTCCTCTCTCACCTCTGTGATGAGTTTTTGAGCTTCTCAGCCTCCTCTCTCACCTCTGTGATGAGTTTTTGAGCTTCTCAGCCTCCTCTCTCACCGCTGTGATGAGTTTTTGAGGTTCTCAGCCTCCTCTCTCACCGCTGTGATGAGTTTTTGAGGTTCTCAGCCTCCTCTCTCACCTCTGTGATGAGTTTTTGAGCTTCTCAGCCTCCTCTCTCACCTCTGTGATGAGTTTTTGAGCTTCTCAGCCTCCTCTCTCACCGCTGTGATGAGTTTTTGAGGTTCTCAGCCTCCTCTCTCACCGCTGTGATGAGTTTTTGAGGTTCTCAGCCTCCTCTCTCACCACTGTGATGAGTTTTTGAGGTTCTCAGCCTCCTCTCTCACCGCTGTGATGAGTTTTTGAGCTTCTCAGCCTCCTCTCTCACCGCTGTGATGAGTTTTTGAGCTTCTCAGCCTCCTCTCTCACCGCTGTGATGAGTTTTTGAGGTTCTCAGCCTCCTCTCTCACTGCTGTGATGAGTTTTTGAGCTTCTCAGCCTCCTCTCTCACCACTGTGATGAGTTTTTGAGCTTCTCAGCCTCCTCTCTCACCGCTGTGATGAGTTTTTAAGGTTCTCAGCCTCCTCTCTCACCGCTGTGATGAGTTTTTGAGCTTCTCAGCCTCCTCTCTCACCGCTGTGATGAGTTTTTGAGCTTCTCAGCCTCCTCTCTCACCGCTGTGATGAGTTTTTGAGGTTCTCAGCCTCCTCTCTCACCTCTGTGATGAGTTTTTGAGGTTCTCAGCCTCCTCTCTCACCGCTGTGATGAGTTTTTGAGCTTCTCAGCCTCCTCCTTCACCGCTGTGATGAGTTTTTGAGCTTCTCAGCCTCCTCTCTCACCGCTGTGATGAGTTTTTGAGGTTCTCAGCCTCCTCTCTCACCGCTGTGATGAGTTTTTGAGCTTCTCAGCCTCCTCTCTCACCGCTGTGATGAGTTTTTGAGGTTCTCAGCCTCCTCTCTCACCTCTGTGATGAGTTTTTGAGCTTCTCAGCCTCCTCTCTCACCTCTGTGATGAGTTTTTGAGCTTCTCAGCCTCCTCTCTCACCGCTGTGATGAGTTTTTGAGCTTCTCAGCCTCCTCTCTCACCGCTGTGATGAGTTTTTGAGGTTCTCAGCCTCCTCTCTCACCACTGTGATGAGTTTTTGAGGTTCTCAGCCTCCTCTCTCACCGCTGTGATGAGTTTTTGAGCTTCTCAGCCTCCTCTCTCACCGCTGTGATGAGTTTTTGAGCTTCTCAGCCTCCTCTCTCACCGCTGTGATGAGTTTTTGAGGTTCTCAGCCTCCTCTCTCACCGCTGTGATGAGTTTTTAAGGTTCTCAGCCTCCTCTCTCACCGCTGTGATGAGTTTTTGAGCTTCTCAGCCTCCTCTCTCACCGCTGTGATGAGTTTTTGAGCTTCTCAGCCTCCTCTCTCACCGCTGTGATGAGTTTTTGAGCTTCTCAGCCTCCTCTCTCACCGCTGTGATGAGTTTTTGAGCTTCTCAGCCTCCTCTCTCACCGCTGTGATGAGTTTTTGAGGTTCTCAGCCTCCTCTCTCACCGCTGTGATGAGTTTTTGAGGTTCTCAGCCTCCTCTCTCACCGCTGTGATGAGTTTTTGAGCTTCTCAGCCTCCTCTCTCACCGCTGTGATGAGTTTTTGAGCTTCTCAGCCTCCTCCTTCACCGCTGTGATGAGTTTTTGAGGTTCTCAGCCTCCTCTCTCACCACTGTGATGAGTTTTTGAGCTTCTCAGCCTCCTCTCTCACCTCTGTGATGAGTTTTTGAGGTTCTCAGCCTCCTCTCTCACCTCTGTGATGAGTTTGGGGGGGGTCTCAGCCTCCTCTCTCACCACTGTGATGAGTTTGGGGGGGTCTCAGCCTCCTCTCTCACCGCTGTGATGAGTTTTTGAGCTTCTCAGCCTCCTCCTTCACCGCTGTGATGAGTTTTTGAGGTTCTCAGCCGCCCCCAAACCCTTTTGTAACGAGTTTTGGGGGGGGGGGGGGTGTCTCACCTGTCCACAGGTGTCGGGCCTGGGGGGCAGCCGCTCGGAGAAGGGCTCGGGCTGGTCGAGCCGCTCGCTGGGGGCTCGGTGCCGCAATTCCATCGCCTCGTGCCCCGAGGAGCAGCCCCACGTGGGCAACTACCGGCTGCTGCGAACCATCGGCAAGGGCAACTTCGCCAAAGTCAAGCTGGCCCGGCACATCCTCACCGGCCGCGAGGTCTGGGCTGCGGGGGGGGCGAATTGGGGGTTCTGGGGGGGTATATGGGGGTTCTGGGGGGAATTAGGGCTCCTAGGGTGGGGGAATTGGGGCTCTTGGGGGCGAATTGGGGGTTCTGGGGGGGTAAATGGGGGTTCTGGGGGGAATTAGGGGTCCAGGGGTGGGGGAATTGGGGGTCTTTGGGGGTAATTGGGGGTCTTGGGGGGCAATTGGGGGCTCTTGGGGGGGAATTGGGGGGTCCTGGGGGGTAAATGGGGGTTCTGGGGGGAATTAGGAGTCCTGGGGTGGGGGAATTGGGGGTCTTTGGGGGCAATTGGGGGCTCATGGGGGGGAATTGGGGGGTCCTGGGGGGTAAATGGGGGTTCTGGGGTGAATTAGGGGTCCTGGGGTGGGGAAATGGGGGGTCTTGGGGGGTAATTGGGGGTCTTGGGGGGCAATTGGGGGCTCTTGTGGTGGAATTGGGGGGTCCTGGGGGGTAAATGGGGGTTCTGGGGTGAATTAGGGGTCCTGGGGTGGGGAAATGGGGGGTCTTTGGGGGTAATTGGGGTCTTGGGGGGCAATTGGGGGCTCTTGTGGTGGAATTGGGGGGTCCTGGGGGGTAAATGGGGGTTCTGGGGGGAATTAGGGCTCCTGGGGTGGGGAAATTGGGGGTCTTGGGGGGGAATTGGGGGTCTTCGGGGGCAATTGGGGGCTCTTGTGGTGGAATTGGGGGTTCTGGGGGGGTATATGGGGGTTCTGGGGGGAATTAGGGGTCCTGGGGTGGGGAAATTGGGGGTCTTTGGGGGTAATTGGGGGTCTTGGGGGGCAATTGGGGGCTCTTGGGGGGGAATTGGGGGGTCCTGGGGGGTAAATGGGGGTTCTGGGGGGAATTAGGGGTCCTGGGGTGGGGAAATTGGGGGTCTTTGGGGGCAATTGGGGGCTCTTGGGGGGGAATTGGGGGGTCCTGGGGGGTAAATGGGGGTTCTGGGGTGAATTAGGGGTCCTGGGGTGGGGAAATGGGGGGTCTTGGGGGGTAATTGGGGGTCTTGGGGGGCAATTGGGGGCTCTTGTGGTGGAATTGGGGGGTCCTGGGGGTAAATGGGGGTTCTGGGGGAATTG
>JAUNZM010001464.1:0-56160 GCA_033459285.1 Clamator glandarius
GAAGAAAGCTGATACAACAAGTTTCCACTCCTTTTCAAACTTCAAAACTGACGTTGCTGCTGGCCAGCATCTCAAAAATTGTGCCCCAAGATGTATGGTGGGAGGACTGATAATGTAATTTAGGAATCTTTTTTTATATGTCCATTAAAACAAAGCAAAACCTTCAGGCAGAAGATAATGTGGAGCTTGGAGATAGAGTTCTTAAGAAACATAAACATATCACACAGGGCTATACATGCTCTGGACAAAAAACACAGCCCAGCAATCAAAAAGAGTTACAACAGCTGTAGTGCATCACTACTTTATAAGAGCATGCAATAAATTTGTCCAAGTATGGACAAAGACAACAACAACAGCACTGACTACAAGGTCAGGAATTTTTCTATCAGCCTGCATGTAAATAGATATTCATGCATTTTCATTTGGCTGCAAGAAAATACACAGATGTGGTGCTAAAACTACTGATGTCAATACTTGTAGCGATTAAGGCATGCACCTCATCAATGGGGGTGACAATAGAGATCAAATTTATTTAGAGAATGCAAACCTCGTATAGTGCCTCTGTATCCAGTAACAGCTATCCCAGTGAATTTCTACCTGTGAGAATCCCACAATGCAGCAACAGAGTGCAACCTCCTTGTTTTCCGCAGATGTGCCCCTTATCTTCAAGTTTTCTGCCTAGTGCATTCCTTTCCTATTAACCTGTGGGTCTTAATAAAGATTCCAAGGTTACAACGAGCTAGCAAGCATGAGAGCATTGGCCATTTGCTCCCTGCTTGCTGCTAATATGGCTGGTACACCAAAACATCAGCCATTTGCCCCAGCATACACGCAATATGCTCACAAATACTGAAGTGGAACTACAGAAACAGAAGTTACATTCAGTGAAAGCGAGAACCAACCACTGTAAAATTAAATAAATGCATTAAGAAATATTATAGCAAGGTACAATGTAATTTATTCTAGCACTTTCTAGATGCACACAGGTAATTATTAAGCTGTTCATATGCTTTTCAAACTGCACACAGTATTATTGGGCAGTCCTTTTATTTGCCTGGAAAGGAGTAGGCAGGGTGCTGCCCCTTTCAGAAGGCACCACACAAACCAGGTGACACTAGTCTCAGTGCAGAACACTGTGAGGAACTGTGTTACACAGAGTCATCCAGCTGAAATGTGCATGCTGAATGAAAACCTTTCTGGCTCCAGCTGATTACTGAACTGCATACAGCTCACCTCAGCCACAGCACCTATATGCCTGAAGAGTTTTAGAGAGAAGAAAGCCCAAAACACTCCTCTCTCTATGAAATGAGTGGGGATTTTCACAGATAAGGAAGGAGACAGAGGAAATATTCATAGGGATGGGCCTGGATCCCCCAGGAGATTCTGACCACCTCTACAACCTCCCCCCAGGTTCTTATAAAAATATTTATGTTGCAGCTCTCCACACAAATGGCAGAAGTTACTTCTATTGCAGCAAATTCAGGGTATAACTCAGATGTGCTTTCATTTTACTCTTTCATTTACAGACTAGGTAGAGCAGTAAGACAAAGCAGGACCTCTTTTACCCTGCAGAGGAGACTTGTCACTGAGACAGAAATATAGGTGTATTAGTGAAATATTTATGTCCAAGGGAACCATAGCATTAAAATGAAAATCTGATAGACCATCTTACTCTGAGCATTTGTAATTCAAAGATTTACCAGTTCTACTGCCTTAAAACCAAACCAAAACAAAACAAACCATTAAGAAAGCCATCTATGAGATAAAGCTACTCAGCTGGTGTTGTCCCCTGTTTGAACATGTTCCTAGTAATTGTGTAGGAATAATATTTTTTTTCCTTTCCTTAATGAGCTGTTTAATTTCTAGATATATTTTATGCATTAGTGCCCTATGTTTGTCCCTAGATTTGTTGGTTTTGAACAACATTTTTAAGTCACAGAGGAATAGTGAATCCCCATTTTCCACTCCTCCCCATAGCAGAAGGCTTTCATTTTCCACTTACAAATATTTTTAAAGTAGCAGCCACAGAAGAAACAAGAGCTACAGCCTTTTAAACTTTAATTTCCAACTCGTATAGTATTCCCTTGAGTGGAATATAGACTATGGGTTTGAACACTTTTGGCATAGCATAGAGTAATTACTGGACAGTGACTCATGGGGACTTGTTTTCAATGTGTTGGATTTTGTAATGGGAAAGGAGGCAAAGACAAAACATGAACTGTTTTCCTTTATTGCACTTTGCAGTAACACTTACTCTGCAAATGTTCATCCATCACTGGCATCTTTAAATAATTCCTTATGCCGAATGCAGTAACACAGTCACAGCCAGTCATCAAAGCTTTGTACAATTACCCTAAAAACTGAATGATTTGATCTAAAATAAATTATGCAAGGAAGACCAGTTTTATATCTGAAGGGCTAGCATCACTCTATATCCACAGACATACACACAAACAAAATATTTACTCCTTCATGACTCTGGAAGATGCTTCACTTTAGAGAAGGAGAGGAATGCTTGGATACTCCACGCCACACAGAAGCCCCTCACTTTCACTTCCAGTGCTGGCCCATTTTCTGTGGTGGTGAGACAAGTGTTTTCTGTCCTTCCAGTTCTCATTGCAATTGTTTGCACAGGCAGAAGGCTGCACGCACAAGTGTATTTAGTCCTTGCACAAGGATATTTTCATTCTCCATCTTTGCCTGCATGTCTTGCAGGCCTCCAACAGTGGCATGCTGGTGAAAAACACCACAGTTTGGATAATATCCTTTATCTATCTTGCACCAAAATAAAGCACTACATGCCAGTCCTATAGAACTGTTCTAGCAAAAGCGCAGGACAGCATTACTACATGCTTGCTCTCTTCCAGGGTTCCTCTTATTTCCTACGGGCAAAGAGAGGTTCATTCCTTAACTTGTATATATTTAAGGTTCCTATATATACTGAACTGAAGCAGCCCTTAAGAGATTTTTCATTTTCTATTGTTTCTATGTAAAAAGTAATAAAAAGCCACTACAATACCAGTATTTTCCACAGGAGAAACAGACTGCTTAGATAGAGTTACTACTTGTGCTAGTAGATGTTTTTTAGAAACGAGTAATTAAGCAAGGTATGGTATTTAATTCAGTCAGGGAATCTGATGAAGAAAGATATGTAAGGCCTGCCTTCCACTCCACCAATGTCCATTTAGTGCACACATTTGTGTATGTCTGAATTAATCAGGTCTTTCTGAGTTTTATAAGTGGTTTTTAATTGGTCTGAAGACATTTTTTTTTCCTTCAGCATATAACACACACCTGCAGAGATGTCACTGCCAAGATTGTGCTAAAATCTGTGGCCTGTGCAATAGTGAAATAGTTTACAATCCACTTACATGCAACAATTCCCAAGTGAGCACTTCCCTGACGGAGGCAGATATCTAAACAGAAACAAAGACCTATATTGCCATTTGCTTCTGTCTAGTTATGAAGGAAATCACAGCATTTGAGAAACAAGGAAGAGGCACTCAGGATTCTCCACTTACACAGGATCCTTCAAACATCATTTGTTTCTTACTTCAAGAAGCACTGAGGTTGAGATTTAGGGAGTCAGGCTAGCTTTCTACCACAACTAGTAAGGAATTTTCCAAGAAAACTGAGGTTTGAGATACTTTTTGAATAAAAAAATATGAATTTGACATTTTTTACTAATTCATATTGTCTAGCAGAAGAGTTATTTAATACAGGTAGGTTTCCAACAACGACTTCAACCCATATTAATACGCAAATTATTTATTTTTGCTATGACATACTATTCCTCCAATGTTGCTGTACTTGGAAGTAGGGTTTCACTGCTGCTTGTTGGTTCATGCATACTCTTGCAGACACAGGATGGTAAATGAGTTCTGGCAGGCAAATCAGACTGCAGGCTACACTTCATATGAAGTAAGAATTTGATCCAAAATGCCCTTTTACCCTTAGTATCAAGCCAAGACCAAACCTAAAATGCCCTTCAGCCTTGGTACAGAGTAGAAAATTGACAAACAGTCCCACAATTTAAAGTATTTTCTTCCACGTGCCAGTGCCCCATGGCTCAGGGTATATAGCACTGCCATAAGTCACAGTGGACTGAGGACTTTCAAAAAATGGAATGACAAAACAAATGTCCAAAAAATGGAATGGAACTGACTTAGGGAAATGGCAGTGCCTGAAGCTCCAGATCTTACCAAGGTTACTGTGGGATCAGATGTCACTGAATGCACTAAATTACGGTGTATTTATAACTGCAAGCTGCTGAGAAAACATACAGAAATGCATTAAGCCCTTGTAAGACAATGGCTGGGAAAACATCTCTCACAAAGGCATAAGCTCAAATGTTTTGCCTTGAAAGGTCTGCCTAGTGCATGAACTGCACAGGCATTAAGGGCTATAACCTTAAATGTCCAGCTCCTCTTCTAATGTGCTGTGCACAGCAACAGACATAAAGCAGCTCTGACACAAAAGCTCTCAAAATCAGTGTGGTTTTGCTCATTTAAGAGGTTTCTGTCCCTGGAAGACCTTAGGGTCACAGAATCACTAGATTGGAAAAGACCTCCAGGATCATCAAGTCCAACCATTCCTATCTGCCACTAAACCATGTCTCTTAGCACCTCATCCATCTGTCTTTTAAATACCTCCAGGGGTGATGACTCAAGCACCTGCTTGGGCAGCCTCTGACAGTGCCCTATGACCCTTTCTGTGAAAAAATTTTTTCTAATATCCAGCCTGAACCTCCCCGGGCAGAGCTTGAGGCTATTCCCTGCCTTGTCCTGTCGGCTGTCACTTGTGAGTGACCAGCTCCCTCCTCTCTACAACCTCCTTTCCGGGTCTAGCTGCAATAACAGTGCAACTAATTTTGTATACCAACATCTGCTAAATTGATTTTGCATTTTAAAAACAGAGTCCTCCAAGAAGTGGTTGTAACTATTAACTGTGTCAAATAATAAAAGCTTGTAATGTCAGCTTTAAGTACAACCAAAGCTGAACTGGGTAGCCAAGCTACTCATTCCTTCTCTTGTGCCTGCTTAATGTATCATTTTCCTTTCTCCTACTTGGAAAGGCTAGGGGAAAAAAGGAGCAGAAGACTTTTCACTGCCTGTGCAGCCTCTCTGCCCTAAAGATAGAAAACATGTGGGAGAGAGGAGCTGGACTACCCAGCCTGGCATCCATGGTGTCAAGAAGATGTGGGGTTTTTTCTACATCTCCTGAAGTTGCAGCTGGTGTAGCTGATAGAGACTGGCATTGTCAGTAGGTTCACAAATGGATCAGTCATGGCCCTGTACAACAGGTCCATAAAGAGATGCTACCAGAAACAGACAGGGATGTAAAATTTTCACATGCCTGATTCAACAACAGTGGATGCCAAGGGAATACAAAGGGAATGAAACATGGAAAGAGGTAAAGATCCCACATTTCACAAAGCCACACACAGTGCCTTGTCTCAGCCAGGGTTAATCCCTCAGTGCCTTCTGGTAAGGGTAATGCATTGAAATGTACAAATGACAGCATCTGTGGGGGTAACAGTCATGCCACCTCAGGAGCGGATGTAATTGTATGTTAGAGGAAGGCACTCTGCTCCTGCCCTAGAAACACATTGCATTGTCTCTCTGCCCTCAGACAAGTCCCTTGCCAAAGAGGATTTTCACAGGTGCAGGCACAGGGCAGACTGAGGTATGGGTTCCTTCTCACCATGAAGAAACCAGGACTTTCATCTTCAGTGCTAGTCTGTTAGCAAGATATTTCAGTGGTAGACATGCCAGAACACAATGAAAGGGCTTCCTTGCATGTACCTCCATCTGTTTGCATCACCATTTTATGTGTAAAAGGAGACCTGGGAAGTGTGTCCTCTAGCTGCAAAACTGAATTTATTGCATAAGAGGAGAAGGCTGGAACCAGAAACAGTAAAATCCATTTTGTCTAGTCTACTGGCAGGCCTTAAATTGACTCTGGGGATCTGCAGTCAGCAATGTCTTGGTAGATGTACTTGGTGGATGAGAGGAACCTATAGCTCATATAGCTCTGGGAGAATTGTTCAAAAAGTTGCTAGAAAAGTTTCGGAAGTATTTTGGAATTTTTCATCCCTTTTGATTTTGTTACAAACCACCCTGAGAATCCACCACCACTCAGGGCTTTCATCTCAGCTGCTATAGATATATCACAGTGGATATCTAAACCCTGTAACTACTAGTGATCTGAGGGATTTTACACAGGAATATTTCATCTATGCCTACCCTATTTCTTGACACTAGACAAGTAATAATACAAAGTCCTGGTCAGCACTGTTGCTGACTAGTTATTAGACTGCCTTTCATCTAATGCTTTATAGAATGACTTCAGTCAGCACTACAATCTATAAAACTGTTAAGATCTGCCTAAAAGTTATTTTGCTGTGGTGAACACTCAGTACTCATACACTAGCTATTGATGCAAAAATGACAGAAAAAGTAGTAGAGAGGTACAAATATAAGAACTAGATCCACTTCCAAACACATCTGAGTTTGGTGACATTAAGACCCGCAAATTTAATTAATTGACCCAAAATGATAATGGCCATTTTCTAATCTTCCTGCCTTGTCACTCTTGGTAATCAAGTCACACTCAAGACTCTAATCAAATCAATCCTTTTAGAGTCAATTAATTCTACTGAAAGATGCAGGACTAAACCACTTAGTTTCCTTCACTTGTTGTTCTTAGGCAGCTGGGGGGAACGGGACAGGGATAGAGCTCAGTGGTAGAGCATTTGACTGCAGATCAAAAGGTCCTGGGTTCAAATCTGGGTGCCTCCTCCCTGATATCTTTTTGGTGGGAATGGTTGGACTCTACAATCCGGTGGGTCTAGTCCAACCTGGTTGTTCTGTGATTCTGTGATATTATCTGACAAACTAAAATAAGGAAATCCAAATTCTAAAGCCTAAATGCTAACTCTGGTTTCACAGCTGTAGCTTTCCTTCATTAAAAATAATTGCATGTTGCACTGTAAAGGAGATGTTCCTGTCATTTTGAAGGCTGTACATTTCATATGGGTCCTAGAGAAACTCTACTTTGTGAAATGTTCATGCAATCAGAACAGAGATTTCATTGCACAGAAACTTTTGGGGGCTTATTCATCTACTCATGCCTTTGCTTTCAGGCCTATAAACAGAGACTTGAGGCGTGCCATAGTTATAGATGTCTTCAATGTCTTATAAATGACAGCATCTGAAGGGAGGGGTTCTTTCAAAAGGCAAGAACAAGATTTGGATTTGGTAAGAGTCCAGGAAGTCCAATTAGAGCCTCTACATCTGTGATGTCTCTTTTTCTTTCACTTTTTCTATACATTTTCATTGTTTCTATATTTGTATGTTCATTACAACCCATTGATAGCATTTTGTATACTGAGCAAACAGGCTAAATGTTTGCAGATCCTTTAAAAATATGTTAATGATGCTGGCATTAGCTCTGAGAATTAATCTACCTTTCAGAAATACATATTAATTTGAAGAATTCCTTCCTCCATCTCAAAGTGCACATGGCTCAGCCGGAGTGCATTCATATCAGGTCATTACCACTCCTCACCCGCATTTTAACTACTGAGCTGTGGCAGAATAACATCTTGAACTATCATAAAAATCAGTGATACAGAATCAAGTCACAATAGACTGAGGTTCGCCTAGAAGCTTATTGATCAGGAATGCCAGAAATCAGAGCAAAACTTTGGAAAATACATAGAAGAACACAGGTATTGACTGGATAACCAACTACATGCACCAATAGGCCTCTTCCTATAATGTCATATTTCTACCACCCATGAATCTAAGGCCTTACGTCCTTAACTGAAAACTCATTAAAATCAATAAGATAAAAAGAAGGGGGGTCTAAAACATTCAAATCAGCTTTGAATTACTATTTGACATTATTGCTTTGGGTCTGGTCTGTAATATCTGGGCACACTCTTTGCAGAATTAAAACCAAAGAGAACACAGTCTGAAGAACCTGGAAGTCCAGCTCATGCCACGGGACCGGACACAGGGATGGCAGGTCATCACTAGCTTCCCACAACACCAAACCACATGTAGCAGCAGGTATCCTGCATTTTTAACACATCATGTCTCCTTTTTTTTCTTAAAAATCAATGCATGTGAATTATACATAAACCTGCAAGGAATTACAAGGACATTTAACCCTGCAAGGTTTTTGTGGTAGCATAAACCAGTGGTCTCACAAGGAACTCAGGAAAAGTGTTAATTTCATGTTCCTGACTCATATAAACCACTGCAAGAAACATGGAGATAATTTGGCATGTAAATACTGACTGGTAATGCACTTAGAGTCCTTAACTGCCAAAACCTCCTGCACTCAATATATAGGATAATATAAAGTGAAATGTTACCTCATGGACAGATACAAATAAAATAGATTTGAAACCTTAACATAAAACATGTTAATAATTGATTTTCAGTTTTCTGTCAAGTAAAAATAAGAAAAATATAGCTAGTCAAATAAAGCACTTTATACCTATCAAAATTTAGATTTGTTTCATCATTAATCTAGAAGATATTAAATATGGAGCTTTAAAATGCAGGCAATTATTCTTTTTTGTAAAAACTCCATTGTTTTTATTTAAAGAATTAATATTTGCCTTAAAAAGTTGGCAAAAACAATTCAGTAAAACTATATGAATTCCTGGAATCTTTGGATGCTGTCGTATCCATCTCTTGTAAGCATAATCACAGCTGAGACACTTGTTTCAATTATACATGCAATATCATAATGCATACATCCAGCTTCTTGCTTTCACGCACATGCCCACATAAGTAAATGTACAGCAGAAAAACCTTGCTAACAGACAAGTCTCATAAAGAAAAATTATAGTACATTGTTGTTATCTCTGTGTCTCTCATGAATCTGGAGATGATAATGTGATTTTTAAGAAGTGCAGAGGCACACTGTGGAGGCTAATTCAGCTGGGAAAATAGTGATACATGGGATGTGTTGGTATGTCCATGTCTTTGTTAGGCATAGCAAAAAAGTGCTTCATCAGAAATGGTTCAGGGTGTTGCTGAAACCTCCAGCAGAAAAGCCTGAAACTGAATTTCAGGAGACTCCTCTTAAGGAATCTATCTTACTTATCACTGTTGGCATAACTGCAAAATTGAAGTATTTAAAGAACCATAGCAGATTATCGATTCATGTCAGTGGGATCTACTTTAGGGTATGACTATTAATGTGGAAGAGAGAGGAGGAATTTTTTAGCCACAGCCTAAGATCTTTTAGCAAAAATCACACAAGAAACCACATCAGTGCAGCCACAGCAGTATCCTCATCTGGTCAAGAAAATAAACAAATCAAAAGAGAGTGGTCAAATTCACAGCATTAAATAATGGGTAGGATATGGCTTTTAGAGAAAGATATGTCTTTTATTTTTGAGCACATAAGATTAATAATATGGTATTCGAATTAAAAAAAACCTCTTCCACAATCATTTAACTTATTTTGAGTTATATCTTATAGTTAGATATAGATGGTAAGTCCTCTACAAATAGTACACGGACATGTGCATAAACTCAAGAAATAGCCTAGCTATCTGAATTCTTTCTTCATCAATGGCACAACTCCCATTTCAAATTTCAAGATACTCCATTTTTTTTCAGCAGTATATCCACCATACAAAAGCAATGGTCTGAGATTATGAACAAAACATGGCTCCCAGAAAGAAGTAAGATAAATAATTAGGTTTGGTTGGTTTGTATGTTTGATTCAAGAATTTGCTTCTTTATCTCTTTTGCATGCAAGCTCTATGGAGCATGGGACAGCATTGTAAATACAAACTGAATTCAAGAAAAAATGTAACAAATAAGAAAATTGTTCTCTTTGAAAACTTGAAAGCTGTGGAGAACATTAAATTACAGCTACATACGAATGTAGATGAAATTAAATTCAGGAATGGGAATTGACAATTAGAAGATATAAATCCAAATTCTAGCCACAAATACAAAATAACAATATATCGATAATGCCTTTGAAGTCTGCAGTCAAATAGCCTTATTTATGTAGAAATATTTAAGCAAAATGAGGCACTGTTTAACTACACAGAGCTCAGGTCTGCAAAGCAGTGCCTTACATTAAAAAAAATAAATTAAAAAAACAGTTTAGAGATGCAAAGTTCAATGGCAACATCAAATTGCAGAGCCCTCCAGGCAAAGTCAAGCATATATTTTGAAGGCTGCTGAGCCAGTGAGGAATTAAAACAACTTCTGGCACTTTGTCTGAAATCATAGTTTGTGCAATATATTTTGAGACATAAAAATATTTTTAATTTTTTTTAAGTTGTTAAATATAGAAGATGTTCCAGACAGACTATCAGAAGTACGATTAATATGTTGCATAAGCTTACAAGACACGAGATAAGAAAAAAAAAAAACATTCACGCTGACAATGTACTATTGACTTTCAGTAAATTGATTTTATACTCTTTGACTGGGAAACAAATGGGTCCACACAGAGAGTTACACCAAAGTGCCATAATTCACAGTTTTTTCTCATTTCAATCCATTTTTGGTGACAGGACCATTTTTAGTTTAAAGAAGCCAGTCAAGCTAAAATGAAAGCAATTGGCAGCTCCTAAAACCAAATGAAATTATCTGTACACAGACTTGTTGGTTTCTACTTTAGTTAAAGATCATCCATCTAAGGAAATCAGATTTATTTAACTGACTTCTCCTTTGTTCTTTTACTTAGTGATGGAGCTTACCAGCTCCTGCTTGGTTTGGATATTTCTCTAAAGTTATGAAAACTGATTTCCAAGGGGAAAATAAAGTATATTTGCAGTGTTATTCCTGTAATATCTGAAGATAGGGTAGGCTTATCCAAGAATTAAATTCAGGGATTAAAATTCAGCTTTGCCCACATTCTGGATGACACATAGACCATGCACACCCTTGGAAGAGTAGCAGCACTTCCAAGTGAGCCTTTCCATCCTCTGAACTTTTAACTTGGCAAAGAAGCTGTTGTCCTTTATGTGTCTCAGTCTACTGGGCTGAAACCATAAGTCTAGTGAGATTCAGTTATAATATTTGATGGTGAAGAAGGATTTGCGCAGAAGACACTTCTGCTCTTTCCTACACCATGGTAACTCCAGGGAGCAATCCCATAAGTGTTTTGCGAAAGCAATGGGGAGCTATCTGACATTAGCCAGCATTGACGCTTAATTCAGAAAACAGGCAACTATTGCATGAGGCTAGGCTGAAGTCACCCCAAGACATTCCTTTGAGCTGTGTCTGGTGAATTGAGAAAACATTCCATCCAGGTGCCTGCCTTGGGGCAAGGATCCCCAGGGCTTATGTGTGGCACTGATATGCCCCTGGACCACCCCAAGAAGGACTCAACAGGGCAGCAGGTGGATTGACCAGCATAGCACAGTGACAGACCCAACTCGTAGGAACAAGTGTTTAAAAAAAAATAACACAAACACTTTTAAATAAAAATTTCGGTAGTTATCTTCTTGTAAAATAAAAGTTTAATTTAAAGGAAAAGCTTTGGGACATAATTATAGGAAAACTAGAAAAATCTGAGTAGAACAAGAGGGAGCTTTAGAAATGCAATGCTAGTTGCCAGAGGGCCAAACCCAAGGATGTGTTGAGCCCTGTAGCTCCTACTGACTTCATCCTTTTATTCTGGAAGGCTACATTAGGATTTGATCTGAGTATAAGAATTTATACACCCATTAACTCCTGCTGGCATTTGATAGCTCCTTTTTATCAGTATTTCATTTCTGCAAGATTCTGAACAGTAGAGTGAAAAGTGTATTGTATATTGAAAGAAAGAAGTAAAAGAAACGAAGGCACACTAACTGAACATTGCATGTTGAATGCATTTCTTTTTCCAATACTATATATCATTTCAGGCTACAAAGCAAAAACTAATGAATAATAAAACAAATTATAATAGAATGTTGCATAGCATAGGGTGTAGAACATAAAATAACAGAAGCAGCAAGTAGGGTATGAAATTCCAAAACACATTTACCTTCCCTCCTGAGTGGGTAGACATAAAATGTGCTTGTGATATCTGACATTGTTATTACCAGGTAGGGTTCAAACATTTAAATGCTCCTTTCTTCTTGTTGCTCTAATATAAAAGAGTAAAGCTATGGGAAAAATAAAAAGGAAAAGAAAAAGCTACTTTCCAATCTGTTCTTGGGATTTGTTTTCCCCTTTTAATTATTGTTTTCACCTTTGCAGAACTTAGGTTGTTCCTCACACAACAGGAAATATTCACCATCAGCACAAAATACTGCCAGTAAAGACCTGATATTCCCTAGAATCATATTTACTTCCACTGATGCCATGTCTTCCCCTCAGCAAAGTACTGAACCACATGCCTCATCCTAACACCGTATTTCTGTTCTGACATACTGCTGTACTTTGGAATAAGACTTCTGGGTTAGCATATGACCTAAACACAACCTAGGAGGTCGTGTCCAAAAAAATATCGAAGAGCCTCTTAAAAAATAATATTCACTCAAAAAAATGAAAATTAAGTTCATTTGCCATACCAGTGGACCTCTTAAATCAGGAATAGACAAAGGGCAGTGAAAGGAGACATTCCATTCAGCTGTTTCTGTGATTCAGCAGGAAAAATTGTATATTTTACAATGAAAGATTGGATATAAAATCGGATTTTATCAGTGACTTTTTGAGCAACATAACAAATGAAATAGATCTTGCTCCATGCTAGATGTACATTAAAACCTACTGTACCTCTTCATTAGAACCTACTGTACCTCTCCAATTCTGCTTCTTTCCCACCTCCACTTACATACACTTTGCTTAACAGTGATTCTTTTGAATACAATAAAATTACTTACTACCTAGTAAACCACCTCTTTTTTCATTATTTTTTTAATTTTGTTTTTGTAATCTCAATTCTCTACCTTCACTGAAACAAAGGAAGGAAGTCTGTGAGAGAGAAACAGAAACACACACTTATGTCCATCTAAAGAAATTTTTGTCAGAAAATTGAAAATAGATAGGCTGACTGTGCCTTACTTATGCAGCTTCAGTAGTAAAAACTTCAAAATTACAGACTCTATTCCAGAATGGAAGGATAAGGAGGGACAAAAAGGTCAATATTAACTATCTTTTTGTGCTATTTACAGACACATGAAGATGTTTTAATAATGAGACTTTCCTAGAGACTGCAGTAAAATTGGAAAAGTGTGATTTTGCCAAAACACAATGAAAAACTGCTGAACACAAGCAGAATCCTCGTCAATGGATTGTTTTTTTTAGTTTACTTACGTAGTAAGATATTCTGTTTGCGTTTATCTTAAAGATTTTGCCTTTTTTCCAGTATTTCTATGTGGAACCTGGATCCCCACTATGTATATTACTGGCATGGCCCTATACGACATCCACTTCAGCAAGGAGACTTCTGGCAAAGTCAAGGAGATTTTCTACCTTGCAAGATGCTTTTCTAAGCGACATGGTCAACCTAGCAGTAGGGTAGCACAATAACATAACCTTGTTCTGTGGGTCAAATACACACACATGCAGCACATAAATATCAGTGAAGTGCAGCTGGCAGTGGATTTTATGGAAGCCTCAGAGTCACTCGATTGCTCTTTAACTCTTACCTTACTTTAACCCTTGAAAATCACACAGAATATCCGTTTTTAAAGTCTATCATTATTGCTGTCTCGAAAGAAGATGTGCCAATGCTGGCTTCCTCGAGGACTCTGTCACAGCGGTAGCACTGCTGATAGCAAATAACCAAACGTGTCAATAGTGTATTGTTCAGAAGCACCTGAAAGAGTACCAGCAGCTGGTTAAATACAAAAGCTGTACTAAAACATCATTGTGGAAAGCCTCCCGACACGGAGGCAAATACTAAGATCAAGGCTTTCAGAGGCAAGAATGTTGAGATAGGTGGTGAAAGGAAAGTAGCAGGAAAGAAAAAAAAGCTGGAAAGAAGGAATAGTTGTAATCACCAATACTTTCTGTTGTAAAACACAAAATCATGATGAATTTTAATCCCATTTGAAACTCATTCATAGAAAAGAAATATTCCCAGAATGTTATTTTGGATGGGGTACCATGCTGGGGGACACCAGTTGCTATTTTATCCTGTCAGACAAGGAAGGTGCCAACTCCTTAACTGGCTTCTGAGGAAAACTTTGAAGTCAAAAAGCAGAGGAAGTACCTTGCACAAGAGAAACAGAACAGCCAGGCAAAAATACAGAGGAAAAATATTTGTTTCATGCAAATAATATTTAAACTCACTAACAAACATGAAAAGTGTAGAAAAAAAAATTATGGCAAAGCCACAGAATTAATTCCCAGCACTGTTTTTGAAGAGTTATTTATGTTTTCAATCATTCTTTACCATAGTGATACAAACTGGAAACAGTGATGGATCACTAGAGTCCAGGAGGTTCCTGGAGTGTGTTGAAGACAACTTCCTCACACAACTGATGAGCAAACTGACAAGGGAAGGTGCCTTCCTGGACCTGCTGTTTGTGAACAGAGAAAGCCTTGTGGGGGGTGTGGTGGTAGGAGGATGTCTGGAACAAACCGATAGCGAGATGATAGGGTTTTCAGTTCTAGGTGAGGTGAAGAGGGTGGTTAGCAGGACAGTAGCATTAAATTTCCAGAGGGCAGACTTCAGACTGTTCAGAAGGCTGGTTGGCAAAGTGTCATGGGAGACAGTACTTAAGGGCAAGGGAGCCCATGGGGTCTGGGAGCTCTTCAAAATGGAAAACCTAGCAGTGCAGAAGAATGCCATCCCCATCTTCCAGAAAAAAAGCCATCGGCGGAAGAAAACAGCTTGGTTGAGCAGGGAGATTTTGAGAGATATCAAAAAAGAAGAGAAATGTTTATGAGCTTTGGAAGAAGGGACAGACGTCTTGGGTAGACTACAGGAGGGAAGTGAGATTGTATAGAGAAAAAATCAGGAGGGCTAAGGCCCAACTAGAAATTAGATTGGCTAAGTCTGTGAAAGATAATAAAAAATATGTAAATAAATATATTAACAATAAAAGGAGGACTAAGGAGACTATACAGTCCCTTTTGAATGCAGAAGGAACAACAGTGACAGGGGATGAGGAAAATGTTGAGGTACTTAATGCCTTCTTTGCCTCAGACTTTAATTGTAAAGTAAGTTGTTCCCTCTGTGTACAAACCCAGGAGCTAGAGGAGCAGAATGAGGCTCCCATGGTCCAAGAGGAGAAAGTTAGAGACTTGCTTGCCCAGCTAGACATCCACAAGTTTATGGGGCCGGACAGGATCCACCCAAGGGTATTAAAGGAGCTGGTGGATGTGCTGGCCAAACCCCTTTCCATCATCTTCCAACAGTCCTGGAAGATCAGGGAAGTTCCACTGGACTGGAGGCTGGCTGATGTTGTGCCCATCTACAAGAAGGGTCGCAGGGAGGATCCAGGGAACTACAGGCCTCTCAGTCTGACCTCAGTGCCAGGGAAAGTCATGGAACACGTGATCTTGAGCGCGATCATACAGCACATGCAAGAGAACTGGGTGATCAGACCCAGTCAACACAGGCTCACGAAAGGCAGGTCTTGCCAAACAAACTTGATTGCCTTCTATGATAGAGTTACTCACCTACTGGAAGAGGGAAAGGCTGTGGATGTATCTTCCTGGACTTCAGTAAAGCCTTTGACACAGTTTCTCACAGCATTCTGCTTCAGAAACTGTCGGCCTCTGACCTGGACAGGCACACACTCTCCTGGGTGGAAAACATGTTGGATGGCCGGGCCCAGAGAGTGGTGGGAAATGGTGTTAAATCCAGCTGGAGGCCAGTGACAAGTGGGGTTCCCCAGGGCTCAGTGCTGGGTCCAGCCCTGTTCAATGTCTTTATCAATGACCTGGATGAAGGCATCGAGTGCACCCTTAGCAAGATTGCGGCCAACACTAAGCTGGGTGGAAGTGTGGACCTGCTGGAGGGTAGGGAGGCTCTTCAAAGGGGTCTGAACAGGCCGGACCGCTGGGCAGAGTCCAGTGGCATGAGGTTTAACAAGGCCAAATGCCGGGTCCTGCACTTGGGGCACAACAACCCTAAGCAGAGCTACAGACTAGGAGAAGTCTGGCTGGAAAGCTGCCTGGAGGAGAAACACCTGGGGGTGTTGGTTGACAGCTGACTGAACATAAGCCAGCAGTGTGCCCAGGTGGCCAAGAAGGCCAATGGCATCTTGGCTTGTATCAGAAACAGCATGACCAGCAGGTCCAGGGAGGTTATTCTCCCTCTGTACTCGGCACCAGTGAGACTGCTCCTTGAATCCTGTGTTCAGTTCTGGGCCCCTCACCACAAGAAGGATGTTGAGGCTCTGGAGCGAGTCCACAGAAGAGAAACAAAGCTGGTGAAGGGGCTGGAGAACAGGCCTTATGAGGAGCGACTGGGAGAGCTGCGGTTGTTCAGCCTGGAGAAGAGGAGGCTGAGGGAAGACGTCATCTGCTCTCTCCAACTACCTGAAAGGAGGTTGTAAAGAGGAGGATACTGGCCTCTTCTCCCAAGTGACAGGGGACAGGGTGAGTGGGAATGGCATCAGGCTCCACCAGCGGAGGTTTAGGCTGAACATTAGGAAAAAATTTTTCACAAAAAGGGTTGTTGGGCACTGGAACAGGCTGACCAGGGAGGTGGTTGGGTCACGTTCCCTGGAGGTGTTTAAGGGATGGGTGAACAAGACACTGAGGGGCATGGTTTAGTGTTTGAAAGGAATGGTTAGACTCAATAATCCAGTGGGTCTCTTCCAACCTGGTGATTCTGTGATCCTATGATAAGGGGTAAATGCAGTCTTCTGGTTAGAAGAGTTGACTCAAGATTCTATTCTCTCAGGCAGCTGGTGACTTCTAATGTGATACTGGACAGATAAGTCATTCAGCCTCTCAGTGGTTCATGTTCTTTATCAATGAACTGAAGGGACATTTTTGATGAAAACTACCAGAGCTCAGTATTACTATTACCAGCTTTCAGCTTCAGCAGCTTTGAATGCTGCACAATAAGCTTAGAAAATGACTCAAACAGCAGAACCTCAGTATGCTGTGCAAGACGCTTAAATACTTGTCAGAAGGACTTTAATGCTACACTGATAAAGATGCACAGCACACTCCCTTGGTGCTGCCAAATCCCACTTCAGGCATTTGCCAAGTCACAGTTACAACATTTTTAAATCCAAACAACACATAATGCTCAGCTTTACCTTATTGTCTTAAGCCATATAACATTAGAATGGCACTTTTTCTCTTTGTTGAGATTTTTGAGATGTCAGTCATAGTTTAATACTTAAATTTAACTAGTCTCATTTTCACAGCTAATTTACATATCAAATAGTCTCGTATCCACAGGCAGCAGTTGCAGCAGCTTTAATGGCAGATATTTACTATTTTTAAATAAAACAACTTATCTACCGGCCATGAAACTAATAGCCTTGTGTCCCTAACTCCAGCAAAATACTCAATGAGAGAAGACAAAGAAACCTTAAGAGCTTTGGATGAGGCTTTGCTTCCCTGGGGAAAAAACATTTGGGCCCACTCTAAGTACAATCAGGCATGTGCTAGTTACAGCTGTAACAGAGCAAAGAACACAAGGATTTTAATCGATGCCAATTAAATCAAAAGTCAATTGCTTAGAGGCTAAACAATTGATTAGAAATAGAGTGCAGTCGACTTGAAAGAAAAACTCCCCCCTCTTCCAGCATAATCCTCAGCTCCTGGAATTCCTCATGCATGAAGATGCCTGCTCATTATAATTGAAACTTCTTATTTATAGGGATAAATGAATATTAGAGTTGGCTTTGCTTTGTGTGGTTTTAAGATTTCTCTGAAGTATCCCAAACTTTGCTTTTACATGCAGCTTAAGTGTAAAAGTGAAGGTATAAAGAAGAAGCTGAAAGGAAAGAGCAAAAATTGACAAGACTGTAAATATCAGATTCTCCTTGTCTTACTTTGAAATTGGATCAAGCCTAAGGACTGACTGAGCATAGAAACACTTGTCCATTTCATATGTTTAGACAGCAGACAGCATTTGCTTCACCAACAAAACAACCTCTCAACCATGGCTAGGAATTCTGTTTTCCAATGCCTGAAGATGTCCTCAGTATCAAAGGATCATGCTTTCTCCCTGTGATCGCAAGGCATTCAATCAGCCACCAGACTTCCTACAAGAGCAGAGGAAGCACTTCATCTGAATCTCGCCAGTTGCCAGTTCCAGAGGTTCTCTGATAGGAACGAAATCTGCCCTCATGCAATGGGAAGGCACTCAAGAGAATCATTTTCTTCTAGGATAATGCAGACCCTGTAACGACCATGCCTTACTGAAATATTCTGTAAACTGTTTAAAAGTTATCTTCCTCTTCTGTTATTAATGTAGGGAATAATCCCTACATACAACTTTAAATTTGAAGGTTGGCACACCCAAGGCACAGGTTTACTACTAAGTTCTTCCTAATGCAATTACTTTGAGCAGCTAACAGATCTCTGAAAGTTGCCCGGAGGAGAAGGACCTGGGGGTGTTGGTTGACAGCCGTCTGAACATGAGCCAGTGTGCCCAGGTGGCCAAGGCCAGTGACAGCTTGGCCTGTATCAGAAACAGTGTGACCAGAAGGTCCAGGGAGGTTATTCTCCCTCTGTACTCGGCACTGGTGAGACTGAAACTCGAGTACTGCTTTCAGTTTTGGACCCCTCTCTAAAAGAAGGTTGTTGAGGCTCTGGAGCAAGTTCAGAGAAGGGCAACAATGCTGGTGAGGGTGCTGGAGAACAGGTCTTACGAGGAGCATCTGAGGGAACTGGGGTTGTTTAGCCTGGAGAAGAGGAGGCTGAGAGGAGATCTCATTGCTCTCTACAACTGAAAGGAAGTTGTGGAGAGGAGGGAGCTGGCCTCTTCTGCCAAGTGACAGGGGACAGGAAGAGAAGGAATGGCCTCCAGCTCCTCCCTGGGAGGTTCAGCCTGGACATCAGGAAAAAATTATTCACAGAAAGGGTCATTGAGCACTGGAACAGGCTGCCCAGGGAGGTGATTGAGTCACCTTCCCTGGAGGTATTTAAAAGACGGTAGATGAGGTGCTGAGGGGCATGGTTTAGTAATTGATAAGAATGGTTGGACTCGATGATCTGATGGGTCTTTTTCAACCTAGTGATTCTGTGATTCTGTGATCTCATCCTGTGTTTTCCCTGTGCTCATCATTCCTATAGAGTAGATTCTTCATAGTTTCTAAACAGAAACCCTTTCACACCAGAGAGTCTGAAAATAATGGCTACACACCCCTAAGCAGCATGAAATCACCGCTCATGCAACCCCACAACATCAACTGAGCAAAAAAGATTTCCAAGCCTATAAATAAGCAACAACTGTAACACAGCACAAACATGACAGCTACTAGCACTGTAAACAATAGAATTAGGATTATCTGAGCAAGACAGTGTACAACAGAATGAATGATGAACCACAAGCAATAATTTCACTGCCCTTCTTTTCTAGCAAGGCATTGCTACATCTTTTTCCTGTGCCATTCTCACTGATTCTCACTGTAAGATTTAGTTTTCATGCCTTATCTCAATGTAGTGGCATGTTAACTGTACTAAGTATAGGTGTGTTATATTCTGTAAAGAAAATATTGGACTTTTTCTTTAGAGATATCTGACTGGTATATTAACAGTTTGAAATCCTACATATAGTCTCATCTTTTCAGTGAAAACTATTATGACATGACTAGTTAAACATTTGGACATTTAGCTTAGCATTGCAGATCTCAAAGCAGAGTTTTAATAATAATTCTGAGAAAACAACATTTCTTTAAGTAAAAATAGCTGAAGTATTTTTTTCTCAGCATTCATACCTGAATATTTCTAGTTCTAAACAGTAATCTTTTTAAAATGCAGATTGTGTTTTACTTTGTTTTGTAAAATTTGACCTAATAAGTGATGTTTTACATTTGTACTGCATTTTATTAGTTCTTATTTTACGTTGTTATTTAGCATAAATTTAGGCTTATGTTTACTATTCTATTATATACTCTATGTTTATATTCTCTTTATATTTCTTTATTGTTTGCTTTCCCCCTTGCTATAGTTTATTACTTTGTTCACTTGCAAAAATTTTTTTTTTAAAATATTTTTTTCCTAATCCCGTTTGCTAACACTTCAAAAGGACATGAAAGGAATGGGAAGAAGGCTGAGGCACAATCTCTGTCTCACAAGCATTAAGCAGTCCAGAATACTAAAGTCTACATCAAATATGAGTTTCATAAAATTAAACAGCACACTATTCCCAATAGGAAGGGAAATAAGTACCTTATAATGAGGTCTTCACTTTCTGCTTTCCTTCTGAAGTTGGAAGAGACTTTGGGTGGCAGAGGTCTTTCTTGAAGGATGAGGATTTAGCACATGTTTACTCATAAAGGCATTCATTTATATAGGAGCCCTTCTTAGCCAGGTTTTCTACATACTTATCTAAATACTGATGTTGCTGAAGGTCTCAGAGGACCAAGCTTTATTATGTTGGCTCAGACAGCTAGCAGTATCAACCCTGAACCTGTTTCTGTCCCTAATTTCCGAAAATGTGACTGGTTCACACCAGAGACTCTGCTTTAGTCTTCTCTTTTCCTGCCCCAGCGATTACAATTCTTCGTAAGTAGGAGCTTTCAGCTTCTGATTCTATGGCATTTGTGCAGACCTGAGGGATGTTTCAGCTCCTCCTGTGCAGTGTAGTACATTAACGATTTCCAGGCAAATTAAATATTAAAAGCAGAGTATGAGAAGTGTATCTTAAAATATCTGAAACAAAGATTCAAAAAGAAATGTCTTAATTGTGAGATATGGGATATGGGTATGTATACTTACTAGCATAAATGATTCAGGTTTGTTTAAGAATGAGTAAAATCAAAAGAAAGAAATAAGACTCTGAGGAATGATTTGTCAGTGATGATAAAATCAGAGGGATGTGTCTTCTTTTATCTTTCATAAAAGGAAATAATTAAAAATGGCAAGAAGCTTATGGTCCAAACCTGCAGAATCAGTTTCAAAATTTCAGCACAAGGAAATGTAATTATAAAGAGCCTCAGCAGATGCTACAGAGCCTTCTGCAGAGTTCTCCAAACTCCCCAGGCAGAGAAAAATTCATATTAAAAGAAAATGAGATGAGAGATAGAGAGAAAGTAAGTGCATGTCTTGCAAAATGGGTCTCCATGGGCTGCTGTGCATAAGCAAGGCAGTAAAGGAGAATCATGGTAATTTTGGTCTATCATCTTGGAACCATTTATTTGTTTACTGAATTTAATTTTTGGCTCTTAATTTATGTGAAATTTCAGTGCTAGAAATGGTTTTAAATTCTTTTTAGAAGAAGCCTTGAAAAGTCTTTGTATAGAACTTCTTGCCTCAAAATGATGTATAGCAGGTCCCAAATAAGGTGTGTTGCCAGCAGAGCTGTTGTCAGATAGCAGAATAGTAGTAATAAATATTCATTGGTAGACTGTTGCAGATCTGAGAATAAAGTAAGAATGTTTTATTCATGTTTAAAATACCAAATTCTTCACATTACTAAAAAATTTATTTCCCTTAGATGTGTTTTTCTGTACATCTTTTGGTTCTTACAACAATAATGTCAAAAGAGAGCAGGTCTAGCCTATGAGTTAGGAGACTTTCACTGTTCTGTATTACTTTATTGTATATCCCTGAGTAAGTCACCTAGAACAGAACTCTAGCAAACACTGGCCAAAATTTTGGGACAGAGCTCCTGTTTTGGAAATGCAGAAACAGGATATTTCCTATTATGCAAGCAAGTTTCAGAATGGCATCTTCAAATTGTGTTTAGCTTTGGGCAGCCATTTATAACCAAAAAAGCCCCTCGGTCCTAATCTTGCTGAGGGCAAGCTGTGCTTACCTGCATTCTGCTGAGCGTTTTGCTATTGAAAGATGTAGCATAAGTGCTCCGTGACAGCATACGGTCAACAAGGGAGATTTCCTCCTATTTGATTGCGGTAGATTTATGTGCCCATTTTTGCTGGAACAAGACTACGCTGTGCCCTTGCAGCAGCAGGTGTAGCACTAAGTGGCTGAGAGGTGACAGGAGATACCCCTTTGGACAGATCATTGAGTTCAGGAAATTCTTGAAGGTGTTTTCATGAGCAGTTTCAAATGGAAGTCATTGTAAGCTGTAGAACCGAAATGTTAATTCCAGCAGGATCAAAATAAACTGAGCTGAGAAGATGAGTTTTCTTAACATCCTCAGTATTTGTTTCAAGAGCAAGAGTGGAACAGATTACATAATCTGATTACCTTCTTAGCATTAGTTTCCTCTGTGGCATACAATTAGGGTATAGCTTCTCAGCGTCCAACATTAAGCTCTCAGGGTGGCTGCAGATAGAGGGAAAACACAAAAATATTTATTCTGGTTTTGCATTTCCTTGCTCTGCCCCTGTTCCTACACCTGAGGTAATGCCTGAGTGAGCAATGAAAAAAATGCTCGGAGTTCTGGCGCTTCCTCCTTCCTTTTCTCACTGAGGTTTGCTAACTTAGCATCAGGTCTCTTTTGGCCTTCCAAGCAAAAGGAAGGTTTGGAAATAAAAAGTTTTTTATTTCCTTTGTCTCCTTCTACAGCTCTGTTTCATGGTCTTCTTTAAAACTTTCTTCATCACCCACAGTCTCCGTACTTCAAGGAAAATAATTGGTGCCACCTGTCAGAAATGTAAAGTTCTTCTCAGTGTTTCTGACTTTCTATTTTCTCTGTTTCTCCAACAGTGCTCAAAGAGGGGAGGAGTTGGGGGAGGGACAGAAATAGAAGTATTCAGTATGGGCATAAAATAAGTAGCAGTGCAAAAAAAAAAATGCAGTAGTTAAGCAAAACAAGACATACAGCTGTTAAGCGTTAGTGCCTTTAAAGGTGACTATGAATTCAGTTTTGAAGGCAAGGCAGTTATTTGCATCTGTTTTCCACATGGCTTTTGCATGAGGAACGTCTAAGCTTCGTGATAGTCATATTTAGCAAAAAGAATCTCCAATGTTTACCTCTTTTCTTTAAAGAGCAAATTATGCTTATGTTTTCGCAAACCAATCTTTTATTGCAGGTTGCATAATGCAAAATACTAGGTCAACATTAACCACTTCCTTATGTCAATTTTTTGAAGTCCTTTCTCAAATGTGTATTTACTTTTTGTTCAGACAGTCTTCTGGAGTAACAGAAAGTTTTGAAACTAAAAAATACCAGAAAAGTAGTCCTTTCCAAAGGGTTATTTCTGGTTTTGCAAAGATATTGAATAGATTCTGCAAAAGCCCTGTCAGGTTCTCAGTAGATTACACAGTAGTTAAGCTATAATTCTTCCTGCCCATGTTATGTCATGTAATTACTTGATGAACTCATCAGCACTACTCAGGCAAAGAGAAAGGTGCCAGTAGGTTCAATTTAATAAGTCTACAGCACTTCTGCTTGCATCATACCAAGGAAATTGAAAAACATCTGTCATCTTCCCTGTTTTGCAAAGAAAAACTTTATTTAAGAAGAGATTTAAACAGTATTTAAAAATTCCATGGAAAGACTCATTCATTAGAAAGCCTGTTAAATAGTTACTGTATAGGATTAACCAGATATCAGTCATGAAGGGCTGACAGTTAAATTGAGCTTTGTATTTCTTGTTTACCTTGATTTGGGTACCTTTGTCAAATTCTCGGCAACTAATTTAATTTCACATTTGCATAAAATCGGTAGATCCAGCACTCTTTGTAACTTCTCTTTGCTCACACTTTTTCAAAATGCAAAATATTTTTAATCCTAGTTTTTCTTAATAGTTTTTTTTTCAAATCTTATTGAAACCTGTCAAGTTGGCTATTAATAAAAGCGTTTAACAAATGGAAGAGGAACTAGTCAGGCTGCAATGAAATTTTCAAATGCCTGCTTCCTTTCAAAACAGGGAAAACAAACCCCTGAGACTTTTACTGTCAAAACAACCAGTTTTTTTGAAAGATCACTGAAAAATAATGTTCCTATGTGTTGCATTCAACTGGTACGTTTCTTCTCTTACTTTTGAAGGTATGAATGCATCAGCTATCCCCATGAAATCCATTGGTTGTAGTACCTGCCCTTGGCACCACCAAGATTTTTCTACTCATTAAAGCATCATAGAATTATAGAATCATTTGGCTTGGAAAGGACCTTAAAGATCCACTTGACACAAGCAGGAACACATTCTGCTAAATCAGGTTTCTCAGTGCCTCATCCTATCTGGCCTTGAACTTCACCTTCTGATGCCATGGCACTTGCCCAGACCAGAAGGATGCTTCTGTTCACAGCTTCACTTGTGCAGAATGCTGGCTTGTGCACAAAGAGAGAGATAATCCCTCCAAAAGTGGCACTTGGCCATGCTAGGCTCCAATGCTGTGATCTTCAGACAGGCTGAGGTTATTAATATGATCTATAGACACAGTAATAACAGTTTGAATACACAGCCACATAATGTGCTTCTATTAGCCTTTTGCAAAGTCAAAACTGACCTTTTATTCTCACTGCATTTGCAAACCCTTGATTAGTTTTGTACCTATTTTTAAACCTTCTCTTTACTCTCCTTAAGAGCTCTGATAAAGGTTTTGAGCCTTCAAACCATTTTTTGAAGGACATGCTTTGTAGACTGACACCTTTCTACTCACATGTCAGAAGTGTAAAATGAAGCTAACAGAATGTTTTAACACATGCTTGGTGATTTAAGGTGAGATCTAGTGATGTAACAAAAAATTATTACATGTTTTATAATTGCTAAGCTCTAAACAAAATCATAATGATTAAATTATACAGGACAGTAAGAATTAATTCATTTAACATTATCCATACAGGATTTGCTGAAAAATCCTAAATCATTCTGAGACTGCTCCCCACTGGTGAGTCCTTTCCTTTCAGATGTCATTCCATGTTGATCATTTGCCATACTTTGTCTACTCCATTGTAATGCCAGGCAAGAATCAAACGAATCAAAAGCTGAGAAATGAAATTGCTTTAAATAACTTTATATTAACAGATAAATATATAATAAATAAAAGGCTTGTGGGAACAGAGGAGTCCCATCAAACAAAACAATTATACCTGCATTTCCACAAGGGATTTTAGCAACTTACTAAAAGGGCTAATGGTTCAGGGAGGCAGGCGTCCCTGATATCCTTAATACAGGAAGTGAGTAAGTGTTTATAGAACCAGACCAACGTCAGAACACTGCTTTATTTATTCCTATTTCCATTAATGAAGCCTTGTCATACAACCAAATAAAAACTCACTTTAAGGAAGAGGTAACTAACAAGAGTCAGTCATATATCTCTAATGCTGTTGAAATAAAATGTGTTTAAAAGTATGAAAGAATGAAGCACTTAATTTATTATAATTGCATGGTAAACAAAATATAACAGGTATACACTGGCAAGAAAATAAATAGCAATAAAGAAATAAAATAAATATTGTGTTTGAGCCAAGGAAAGGCTGGTAGAGTAGGATGAAAAAGAAAACTTAAACAAAACTTCCGAACAGGCTGTTGACTCGTTTACATTTACGTCTTTGAAGGAGACACAAAGAATGAGACTGTTCATTCAGAGGAATCAATTGATGAATATCAACTCATGTGTATCCCTTCAGGAATTCTTTTTTTTTTTCTTTTAATTTAGCAGATAGACCTTTTTCACAAAAAAAATGTTTGAAGCCCAGTCCCCATTGTTTCTACTGAATTCTTGTCTAGTTATAACCCAGAGAGTTATAAGCAGGACTGTCCTTATTAGCAGAAGGCATCTTAGTTACCTTCAGCCATAAGTTTGTCTTCAGTAAGATAAAAGCACATATTTCTGACCTAAAGATGGACTATTAATTTAAATGAAAAAAAAAAAGTTTTTTATTCTATTTTATACATTTTCATCTAGAACACATTGTTGGTATGACACTACTCTTTCCTTTAAATTGGAATTGAATTCATCCTCTGATGTTGTTGAGAATTCCACATGATTGATATAGGTTAGCAAAATTATAAAGAAGTAGGTCAGAGACATACTTCACTTACCCTAGAAATTTCTCTTTGGATCCAAATTAAAAAGTGTCAGGTGCCAACAGTGAAATAAAGTGTAATTACAACATCCTGAGATATCTCAAACTGGGCTTTTTTATTGTGAATAATAAATATTCTCAGTTACAATTAATGAGGGGAACAAATAGTTACTTTCAAACTATAAAGTACACATATATGCAGGACATTAACAGCTGTGAAAGGAGAAGATTCATAGAACAATAGAATTATTTGGATTGGAAGGGACCATGAAGGTCACTTAGTCCAACCCCTCACAATGAGTAGGGACGTCTCTTAACTAGATCAGGTTGCTCAGAGCCTCATCCAACTGGACCACGAATATTTGCAGGGATGGGATATCTACCATCTCTCTGGGCAACCTGTTCCAGTGTTTCATCATCTTCAGAAAAAAAAAAAATAAAATTCATCCTAATATCTAATCTAAACTTCTCCTCTTTTAGTTTAAAACCATTACCCTTAGTCCTGTTGTTAAAGGCCCTGCTACAAAGTTTTTCCCTATCTTTATTATAAGCCCCTTTAAGTATATAGATAGGCCACAGTAAAGTTTCCTCAGAAACTTCTCCAAGCTGAACAACCCCAACTCTCTCAGCCTTTCTTCACAGTGGAGCTGTTCCAGGCCCATTTTTTGGTCCTCCTCTGGAAATGCTCCAAAAGGTCCATGTCATTCCTGTGCAAAGGGCTGCAGAGCTGGGTACAGTATTCCAGATATGGCTTCACCAGAGCAGAGTAGAGGGAAAGAATTACCTCCCTTGACCTGTTCGCAACACTTCTTTTAATGCAGTCCAGGATACCATTGGCCTTCTGGGCTGCAAGTGCACATTGCTGCTTCATGTCAAGCTTCTTATCTATAAGGACCCCAAGGTCCTTCTCCACAAGACTGGTCTCAACCTCTTCATTCTCCAGCCTGTATCAATACTGAGGGTTGTCACAATCCAGGTGCAGGACTTTGCATTTGGCCTTGAACCTGATGTGGTTTTCACAAGCCCACTTCTGCAGCTTTTCATTGACACCAAACTGAGTGGCGGGTTTGTCTGTCCTGAAGAATAGTGGTCATGAATCTGATCTTCTCCTACAGTAGGAATGACTTTTCTCTCCCAGTCCACATCTTGCTGCCCATTCTCTCAAGAAGTGTGGGAGGAGAGATTGCTAGTGAAGCCTGAGGGAAAAAAAGTTGTTGAGTATTTCCGCCTTCTCCTGGTCTGTTGATCCCAGCTTGGCAGTCTCACTCATCATGGCATCTCTTTGATCTTTCTTTTCTGATTTACATATATGTAGGTGCACTTCTTGTTATTCTTTACATCCCTCTCCAAGTTCAGCTCCAGTTTGCCTTGGCCTTCTTGACCTTGTCAACAGCTCGCTATTGCCTACAGCTTACCATGTTACTCTGCAGCAGATGGAAGAAAGGAAAAAAAAAGCCCAAACATAATCATCTCTCCGGCTAACATGAGAGTCCTATTTGCCATGGCCATTGGAGCTATTTCATAGAGTTATATTTAACTCATTTCTCAGGCCTTGTCACCTGGGGTTTATATTCTGCCTGCTGAGCTACTTTCTATGCCATGCAGTGTGCCCTGACAGCAAGATGAATGAGCGTAAGCCCTACTGCATCTGTCACAGAATATGCTTTCAACTATATGGAACAGCTTTTATAACAGCTGGTCAGAGGACTGACTACTGGGCAGGTCTTCCTGTGCTCAGATTGGTGCTGCTTTTCAAGTATGAAACCACAAATTTAACATACTCTCACGGCAAAGGAGACCAACAGCCTTCCAGGTTTCATTAGGAAAAGCATCACCAGCAGGTCAAAAGAGTGACACTTCCCCTCTGTTACCACTGGTAAAGCACTTCTGGAGAGGTGTGTCCAGTTCTAGGCTCCCTGGTACAAGAGGAAAAGAGACTCGCTACAAGAGGAAGAGAGAGGGCTCAGTCCTGGGTCCAGTCCTGTTTAGTGTCTTTATCAAGGACCTGGATGAAGGCATTGACTGCTCCTTTAGCAAGTTTGTGGATGACACCAAGCTGGGTGGAAGTGTCGATCTGCTGGAGGGTAGGGAGGCTCTGCAAAGGGACCTGAACAGGCTGGACCGCTGGGCTGAGACCAGTGACATGAGGTTTAACAAGGCCAAATGCCGGGTCCTGCACATGGGGCACAACAACCCTAAGCAGAGCTACAGACTAGGAGAAACCTGGCTGGAAAGCTGCCAGCAGGAGAAAGACCTGGGGATGCTGGTTGACAGCTGACTGAATGTGAGCCAGCAGTGTGCCCAGGTGGCCAAGAAGGTCAATGGCATCTTGGCTTGTATCAGAAACGGCATGACCAGCAGGTCCAGGGAGGTTATTCTCCCTCTGTACTCGGCATTGGTGAGACCGCACCTCGAATCCTGTGTTCAGTTCTGGGCCCCTCACCACAAGAAGGATGTTGCGGCTCTGGAGCGAGTCCAGAGAAGAGCAACGAAGCTGGTGAAGAGGCTGGAGAACAAGTCTTACCAGGAACGACTGAGAGAGCTGCGGTTGTTCAGCCTGGAGAAGAGGAGGCTGAGGGGAGACATTATTACTCTCTCCAACTACCTGAAAGGAGGTTGTGGAGAGGAGGGTGCTGGCCTCTTCTGCCAGGTGACAGGGTACAGGATGAGAGGGAATGGCCTCAAGCTCCTCCAGGGGTGATTCAGGCTTGAGATAAGGAAAAAATTCTTCACAGAAAGGGTGGTTAGGCATTGAAACAGTCTGCCCAGGGAGGTGGTTGACTCACCTTCCCTGGAGGTGTTTAAGGTGAGGGTGGATGAAGTGCTTAGGGGCATGGTTTAGAGATTGGTGGGAATGGTTGGACTCGATGATCCGGTGGGTCTCTTCCAACCTAGTGATTCTATGATTCTATGATTCTAAGACATACTAAAGCGAGTCCAGTGCAGAGCCTTTCAGATGGTTACAGGGTCAGAATATCTCTCGTATGAGAAGAGGCAGAGAAATTGGGAGAAGAGAAAGCTCCAGGGGATCTAATCAATGTGCATGAATAACTGATGGGAAGAAGGGAACGAAAATGAGGGAAACTGACTCTTCTCAGTAGTGCCAACTAAGAAAACAACAGGCAATTGTCAGAAACTGAAAAGAAGAAATTCAATTTGAACACAAGAAAACTATGAGGGAGACTGAAAGGCAGCACAGGTTATCCAGACAGTTTATGGAGTCTCCATTCTTGGAGAGATTCAAAAAACAGCTGGACACAGTCCTAGGCAACCTGCTGCAATTGACTCTGCATTGAGCAGGAAGATCAGGCTACAGGATTTCAAGAGCTCGCATCCAGCCTCAACAATTCGGTGAAATCCTTAAGTACCCAAGACATTGTTTCTGCTTCACATCTCAACAGTAAGTCAGTATTTTCATCAAAATACCAAAATCTATCTCAGGACTATTAGGTATCCTGGGAACTTGTTCCTAAAATACTTATGAAGGCCTCTTACTCATTCCTCAAAATGGAAAATCTGGGTGAGTGATCTGCTAGTACAGCTTCCAAGCTCATATCCTCTCCTCCCCATCTCCTCCCACCCACGCCAGGTTTGTTTAGAGCTTTCTACAACATTAATGTATCAGTAAGTGGAGAGGTTAATTCACCTTTTCTATTGCTTAGTTATTAAGGTGATTTTTGTTTTGCCCATTAGAGAATTCACCCAGAACTCAGTTCAGGACTAGACAGATAGAATGAGAATCATAGCTTTAAAAAAGTATGTATTTTCTCTTCCGGAGTTATCTTGCAGAGGGGATGTATAGCAGGATGTGTATCAGTTAGATAGTTTTTTATCAGACCTGTAAGCTATTTGATGAAGAAAGAGTAGTAAAAACTTAAAAACTGAAAAATTCCCTTGTTAGAAATGGCAAGGTATCCTGCATATATTTTGGTCCCTGAAGATCATCTCCTTTTCCACTGTATTCATCATACTGGACTTCTTTTTGTTCCTCTGTGCAGCAAAGACAAGATCATGAATGTAATGTCTCTGTGCAAATAAATAAACAAACAAACAAAATGTTAGCCTAGGCTCTGCAGCTTGCACTGCAGAAACTTATGACCCCTTGGAGGAGAACAGAGTGGCTTCTGCCTAGATCTGCCATGCCAAGGAGGCTCTGAGCACTTTGTCTTGGCAAAGCAGTCAAGTTACCAATGTGCTTTGCATGTGCTAGACCCCAAACAGCCCGGGAGGGCAGGAGAACACTGAGCTTCAAGAGTGGTAATGCAACATGATCTGCACATCATGATACTCAAGGCTGGTGTATTATTCCCTTCTCTTGGCAGCAGTCATGCTGAACACATTGGCGAAGTTGGCTTGCAATCAGATATTCAACATTATGCTTGTAAGTTACCCAGGGCTTTTCATGGTGACAGTAGAACTTACTTTGGAGCACTCCCCTGATTCTCACCATCACTTTCATCCATATTACCACGGTGCCAAGCTACTTCTAAGGATGGATGATTGTTCAAAAGCTTTGCAGACCCTCTCACTCCCTCTTCTAGCCCTTCTTGGGTACAATTGAGTGTGTGGGTGGGAATAGAGTGCAGAGGAACTTCCTGTGCCTCTTTCAACTGAATGATATTTTCCAAGAATTTGCATTACTTGGTTTGTGTCCTCAGGCTGATCTTAAAAGTAAATTAAGATAACACATCAAACAAACAAAATCCCCAGCCTCTTCACAGAGAGTTATTATTAAAGCACATTAAATGTCCTTAATCTTCTTCTTTCTTTTTTAGAAAAAAAAAGGCTAAAAATAGACTCTGATTACAATGGGAGACCTGTAAAGGGAATGCTTAATAGTCTGTACAGCTCTGTCAGCCCAAAGATGAAATGAGTCATAAATATGAGTCAGAATGTGGCATCTGCTGCTTTGTCACTGCTCTGACAGGAGGGGAAGATTATCATCATCTGTCTAACGTTCTAGCAGGGGTGTCCTAACAGCATCAGAGGCCGTCATTATGGACAGATCACTAGCATTTGGCCAACAGCTTCATACACAACAGCAAAAGAGTGCAAGATCCTTTCTTATTATTTTTGGTAGGCAAATAGTAAGTAATTTGATTAAACAAAGGAAGAAAGCTAGGACCTCAGTATTGATCCCTGAAACAAGTGCTTCCTGAGTTATTACAGTAATGCCAGAATTTTTAAATGCAACAGGGAATTGTTGTGCCAGATTATTGAGGATTATGGCTGTGAAAAGAATTTTATCAACCTGTACAGAAGAATTTCTGATACAGAAATTCTATTTTGCTACACTGAGATTTACTTTGCACTGTTTACTTGTCAAAAACACAGTAACATTTTTTTTAAAAAATCTTCACTAGAAATCCTTGCACTTCTATTTCTCCCATAGGAAACACACTTCATTAGACAAAGAGCAGTGGCTTGTAGAAGAAAAAATGGAACCATAAGGCTTAAATACTTCAGTTTAAAGTCACATATTCAGAAGACATCAGCTTCCAGCACAGGAGAGTGTTCTCCAAATCTTGGGTAAGAGCAGAGCTGTAAAATTTAGCTCTTCAAAGAAGTTTAACTTACCAAATATAATTACAGGATTAATGGCTATGCTGGCACATGTAAGTAAAGCTGCCAGTGGGAAGCAAGTGCAGCTGAGGATTACAAAAACCCACCACTTTCCAGCAAATGCTACAAACTAGTGAAGAAGTCTTATGAGGAGTGGTTGAGGGAACTGAGGTTGTTTAGTCTGGAGAGAAGAATGCCGAGAAGAGACCCTATCATTCTTTACAGCTACCAGAAAGGAGGATGTGATGTGATATGTATGTGTCTTCTCCCAGGCAATAAATGATAGGATGAGAGGAAATGGTCTCCAGATGCACCAGGGAAGGTTTAGACTGGGTATTAGGAAAAATTAGATTACTGAAAGATTTGACAAGAATTGGAATAGGCTGCCTAGGGAAGTCATTGAGTCACCTTCCTTGGAGGTATTTATAAGATGTGCATATGTGATGCTAAGAGACATGGTTTAGAATCATAGAATCACTAGGTTGGAAGAGACCCACCAGATCATCGAGTCCAACCATTCCCACCAATCTCTAAACCATGCCCCTAAGCACCTCATCCACCCTCACCTTAAACACCTCCAGGGAAGGCGAGTCAACCACCTCCCTGGGCAGACTGTTTCAATGCCTAACGACCCTTTCTGTGAAGAATTTTTTCCTTATCTCAAGCCTGAATCTCCCAGGTGACAGCAGACAGGATGAGAGGGAATGACCTCAAACTCCACCAGGGGAGGTTTAGGCTGAACATTAGGAAAAAATTTTTCATGGAAAGGGTCATTGGGCACTGGCAGAGGCTGCCCAGGGAGGTGGTTGAGTCACCTTCCCTGGAGGTGTTTAAGGCACGGGTGGACGAGGCGCTGAGGGGCATGGTTCAGTATTTGATAGGAATGGTTGGACTCGATGATCCGATGGGTCTTTTCCAACCTGGTGATTCTATAATTCTATGATTCTATGAATGATTTGGATGATGGGATTGAAAACACTTTTACCAAGTTTGCTGATGATGCCAGCCAGGGTGGTGAGATGGATACATCAGAAGGGAGAGCCATCTTACTGAGAGAACTGGACAGGCTGGAACAGTGGGACAGAAAGAACACTTTTGCAAAGATACATGCAGAGCCTTGTACCTGGGTCAGAAAAATAGAAAAGCACTGTACAGTCTAAAGTCTGTATAGTTGGGGAGCCACAGATGCCACCTCCATAGTCTTTGAGGGTCCCCGTGGACATCAATCTGAACAGGAGTCAGCAGAGTGCTGCTGCAGTAGCAACAGTAGATCAGGTCCTGGACTGCATCCACAGGAGCATTACTGGCAAAGACAGAGATGTGATCATCCCAATATGCTCAGCACTTGACAGGCTGCACCTGGAGTATTGTGGCCAGTTCTGGTCCCCACAATTTAAGAAAAATGCTGACAGACTGTAAAGTGTCCAAAGGAAGGCCAGAAGATGACCAAGGGACTGGAGAACCATCGTTTCAGATGAAATCTACAGAAATATAATCATGCAATACAGTCTTGTCGTATGGGTGTGGTCACCAGAAACCTATGATTTCAAAGTGAAAAACTGTGGCTAGGGCATTCATTTGGGGTAGTAAATACAGGTGCCTTGAATAACAAAGAGCTGGAAAGAGAGAAGATGACCACTCAAGTCTCTGCTCCAAACTGCACCTCCAAGATGACACAAAATGCAACGTAAATGCCCTAGCCTGCCTTAGGTCATCATCAAGCAAACTCTATTTTCTGCCAGCAGGCATAGTACACTACTTCAGTGTTAAAAGTAGACAGATTTAGCACTTCTCTGTGAGTCTCCAGCATGGCTGTCAAACAGTTTTAAAGCCTACCGGAAATCAAGCAGCAGAAATATCTCAAGGAGAAGTTTATGACAGGTCTTCAGCATCCTTTCCAGCCACACAAAAGGAAGCATAAAGTGACTTATGGTGAATGGGTATTGGTGAAAGAAAAAGCTGAAACTGATCCAAGAAAATGCAAGGGTATATCTCAAGAAATCAAAAAGTTCACATTCTAAGTACTGCTTTTAGGGACCTAATCAAAATTGAAGCTCAATTCCTAGCTGAAAACTCCAAATATATTGTTTCTGTAAAATTATGGCAGATCTATATTTTGTTCACTTTGAGAAATAAATTACATTTATGTATCAAAAAGTGCATTTAGCCCTCCTGTCTATCCAGGTGTGTGCCACTCTTTCTTTAGCATGTTGGTGACACCATTTTTTGCAGATAAACAGATTAAAAGGCATTGGAAGTGAACAGTGAATTATCAAGAGAAGGTGACTGCCTACATCATCTTCTCATTCTCTGTCACTAGGGTGCTTCATATACCTTAAAATGATTCAAAAAAATGCCCACTTGTTCAACAGTTAACTTTTCAGGGGTAATGTAAGACACAGAGAAGGACATCTTGAACCTATATTGTTGATGGTAGGAATAAAGACAGCTCCTGGAGACAGTATCATACAAAACAGAAAACAGTTATAAATTAAACATTCTCAGAATGAAATCTTTGAACACATAATAGAAGAACATATTCTTGAAAAATAATGTTGTGAAGATTAGGAAGGCACCAGACAGGCATATTATAATTATAGAAATTGAAAACCAACTATCATACAAATCATGCACAAATAGCTGAATAAAGGATATTGTTGCTTTAGAAGGTGGCTGTTAGGAAAAAATAATAGGGGCAGTAGGAAACAGGTAATAACAAGAAGACACTAAAAAACTGAATAGTGTATTGTCAAAGTGGTACATCTGCATTTTAAAAGGTGTTTTCACTTAAAATAAGAATGCTGAAAAAAAAGATATTTATATAAGCTTATGTATAAAAAATAAAGAAAATCAAACATTCAGAGAGGAAAGAAGAGAGTTAAAATGACATGTCCTCAATTCCCTATCATGAAGCACACACAAATAGAATTGTACACCAGCATGGACTGGATGATGGAGCATTATGAGAAGTATGAATAAGTTACTTCAGAGGAAGTCTCAAGAATGTTTCTCAGAAACTAAATATAACCTTGTAAATCTCTTCCTCCAACTCTTTTATAGTTATGCTATTTCTAAGGAATATATAAATGTATCCAATAAAATGTGAAGACTTGGTGAGAATAAAGAACATATCCAAACAATAAAAGTAAGAATAATAGCCCAATGCAGCAGCTGAGCATCACTACAGAGGGCAGACATAGCCTCTGGGCTGAAAACTTTGGAACAAAGGGGTCAAGGGAACAGCCTTTATTCACAGGCAGAGTGAAAGCAGCCAGTATCTATTACATTCCCTTTTCCATTTTATTTCTATTGATTATATTTGTTGAACTCATTCCTTTTTAAAAGACTAACAATACATTATGTTAATCTTCTAGAAGCCATTGAAATTAGTTCAGGATAAATATTCGCAATTAAGTCAGTGATAGAAAAGCAGTGGTATATGCTTCTGAATTACTGTTTTTCTAAATGAAAAATAAATCCTCAGGATCTATCAGTCTGCAAGCTGCAGATGGAGCAGCACTGAAATCTTTGCAACCTTCAACCATCCCACTCCACATTTCTTACTCAAGCTATTTGTTTAGACCATTAAGGACAGTCAGGCACTCTACAAAACCTATAGATCTGTAAAAAGCAAGTTTCAGCTGTGACAACCCTAAGCAAAAGCTTTGGCAATTCCTATTGGCTGCTGGGAGGAGGATGTCAGGGCGAGAGGAGTAACAGGGCTGGGGTAGTGGGAAAGAACTACCAGCTACTGACAATTAAGTTCTTGCTTGATATTTCATCTGTACTACTACAAAAATCCCAGATAGAAGTCGAATCATAGGCTGAAATTTGATCAAGACACTTTCAGGTACGGAATGGAAAGCACAGAACTTAGGCTGGTTCTTTCATACCAGATTCTGAACACTGTTGCACCCACTTTCAGGCAATATTATCATCATGCTTGGTGCAGCAGTGGAGTGCTCAGATTATTTCCCAGCCACTGGTCAGACCCATCTAAACTATGCCACTGGTTTATTTTTTTGACGAATCAGAGGGAAGCAACAGCCGACTCAATATGAGTGATAAAGCAAGCTTCAACTTTATTGTGCCATGCAACTTCATTTATACTATTTTCTTACATACTTGTCATAATATGATTGGTTTCTTACAGCTACTCGTTTCATCTCTATTGGTCAAATACTACGTAATGGCCATCTATGTGCAGTTCCACAAGCTCCCGGGTACGCCCCATTCCTCTCCCCCATTGCCAACTTTCCTACAGTTGTTTATCTAACTGTCCAAGGTTGGTATGCCCCTGTGCTTCTCCCTTTATCAGCATGATTTACAGTTTATGCTACGGCACAGCTCTTGCACAGGGACGTGCCCCTGCTCTGCAAGCCATTCTCCAACATTTTTTAGCCTTTGCAAAAATCCAGATTAAGGGAAAGAAGACATGGCAATTTTGGTGGAAAAATCCCAAATTACCTTCTAGTCAATATCTCAGAATACTGCAAGGGTGGCTCAGAGTATTTTATTGCCGTGGAATGTCATGTGGTATTCAGAGGCAGAGATTCAAGCTTGTGAGTTGTCTGGTAAGCACCCCAAGATCGTGCTTTCTTCACTGAGGTGGAATGAAAGCAATTCAAGTAACCAAAGACAAGAATTTGTAACTAGGAAAAAATAGACACTTGAAACAGTATTGAAAATAGGCTTTTGACAGGTGTAGGAAAAAGAGAAGATGGTGCTACACTATAAGCAGCAATTGCTGCTTCAGGACTATAGGAATCTCTGTTTTAGAAAACCAGGTTCAGAAAGCCACTGGCTTTAAAGTGAAGACCTTAGAAACACATCCTTGCATAGGGAATCTGGCAAGAAACTGAAGAGGAAGGTGGACTTGCTGAGAATATAAGCAAGTAAGGAAGCATAGGTGCATGGGATTCTTTGTGCCTCACAAATTTAGCAGTTCAGGACAGGTTACTTCTGGAGCTAAAGATGGCAGAACCAAATTTCATGTAAGTGATTCCAGCCAGAACCAATTACTTTTCAGACTTCCCTTGTTACAGAAACACAGCTTTAAGAACAGAGTAGCATAAAGAATTTGGGGTTGAAGCATTTGGATTTGAAACGGGTATCTCAACAATTAGGATGATAACAGCTTGCAAAGCCCAGTGTTTGTTCAGATGAGGTCATTAAAATCAGTCCTGAGTTTCCTCTAGCCTTTGCAGTCCTCCATGGCAGAGTTTTTGCTTTGTAAAAGAAAAATATTTGGATTTGTCTAAATTGGAGTTCATTTATTTTTAGTTTTGATTTTTATGGCCTTGAACACTTCCAAGGAGGGGACAAGAGAACAAGGTGGGAATGCATTTGCTCAAACTGCCTAGTGCGAAGCAGAATTTATGGTGAGTCATGGTGATGACAGCTGTAACAGAAAAAGTAATCTAAAAGGCATCATCACCAAAACCAGAATGTAAATACCATCACATGCAATTTTCCATGATGACTAGCCTAGTTACAGAGATTTGACAAAACTCCTAATATTTTAAGTTACAGACAACTGAAAAGCAGAATACATTTTCATATTACTGCTGACCGCCAACTCATGAAGAAGCATGTAAATGCAAACATAAACTCAGAGAAGCACACTTAACAACACCAAAACAAGGCAAAATCAAAACCCTTCCTTTGAAAGCTGGAATATCTCTCCTCCAAATACCACTTCTGACAGAATCAGTGTGAAGAAGGCAGAAGAAGTGAGCACACACAAGCAAACCATTCTTTACAGAATTTCCTAGTATGACTATTCTAAAATAAAGTGATTCAAAAAATTGCTGCCACAAACATCCTATGCTAGAGTAGTAGTAACTCAGCACTGTTATTTCCCAGTAATATGTGATTGCTGCTTAGCAGACCGGTCCTCTTATGTGAAAAATCTTGTGGTTTGGCAAACTGTGTTTCAGGGTCCATTTTCTACTGTTGTTCTTAACCCTACAGATTTGATTTTTATTTTAATTTGCAGGCTTATTGTAGAGTTTTTCAGTCCCTTGTACCTTAGATTTGCTTATTACTAAGAACTGGAAATCAGACCTACAGATGAGCATAAGAATAATTATTGTTCAGATTACCTAGTCCTTTTTTTCTAAGTTGATGTGTCATACTTCTAAATCTAAATAACAGACAGAAAATCTAATCATTTAATTTTTAAGACAGTGGTCCAAAGTAAAACCCCTAGCTCATAATGTTATTTGTCTGCTTTTCTGGTTTGCTGACAAGGTGCCTAATGTTGTATGTTCTGCACTTACTATTCACTCTGTGATGCCCCATCTAGGCTGCACTGCGTGCACACAGTGCTCTGCAATTAGCAGTGAGCGCAACAGGATTATAACTGTGTGTAATCATACTGCCAATGCTAATCACAAAGCAATTACAAATATTGCACTCTAAGCCTCAGCCTGTCATTGCTGGAGATCTGGTTGCTGTTTTCCTTCTCCCATTCATTGATAAGCTTGTTGCTATTACAATTTGAAATTTGCATGGCTCTCCTAGGCCATGCAAGGCTCACCTACCCTCAAGGACTCTGAAGACATGAACTAGCATGGAAACAAAACCAGAGTCATCATCAAACCAAAATACAGAAGCTAAAAACTCCAACCTTGATTCTACTTTCTCTGATCGCTATATTAAGCCCTCACATTTATTTCTGGTCCCTGGTCTGTAAACATGTCAAAAATGGCTCAAAGTTCTGCTGCAGTTGAATGAATTAGTGTTTTTTTTAATTAACTTCTCCTTTTGTTCCTTTTCACAAATTGTTTGCAACTAGAGCATAGATTTATTTATTATTCAGAGTGGTTCACAAAGTCCTTTGGTAACTACTTCTTATGAGGAGCGACTGAGAGAGCTGGGGTTGTTTAGCCTGGAGAAGAGGAGGCTGAGGGGAGACCTTATTGCTCTCTACAACTACCTGAAGGGAGGTTGTGGAGAGGAGGGAGCTGGCCTCTTCTCCCAAGTGACAGGGGACAGGACAAGAAGGAATGGCCTCAAGCTCCTCCAGGGGAGATTCAGGCTTGAGATAAGGAAAAAATTCTTCACAGAAAGGGTCGTTGGGCATTGGAACAGTCTGCCCAGGGAGGTGTTTGACTCGCCTTCCCTGGAGGTGTTTAAGGTGAGGGTGGATGAGGTACTTAGGGGTATGATTTAGGGACTGGTGGGAATGGTTGGACTCGATGATCCGGTGGGTCTCTTCCAACCTGCTTATTCTGTGATTCTGTGGTTAATGAACTAATACATTCCAAATACTGAAATAATAATACTGGAATAAAATATACTCTCTGAAACCTTTTCCAGGTTGATTAACTCTGTATATCAATCAATTAGAAAAAAAAAAGAAAGTAGTTGCGAGATTTATAGAATTTGTCAGAGGAGAATAAGATCAGAATGCTGAACTTTCAGTGTCAGTATTAAGCAACTAGTATATTATTACTATTCACTGCAGATGCCTGCTCTGTCAAGCAGCCAGGCAGCTTCTAGATAGGGGAAGCATTTTTTTGTGAAATTTCCTGTTAGAGATTATAAATCCATGACGCCTGGTCCTGGAATGGAAAAGCTAAAAGTGAAAACTACACAGATTCCAGGCAACATGTTTAAGAAAAAAAAAAAAAACCTCTTTGACAAGTAACAAATTTATTCAGCAAAACATTGGAAAAAATATTCCTCTCATTAATAATGAATCATCAAAGTTCAGATGCTGCAGCCCTGACTCTTGCTCCAGATCAAGCAGATGCCACTCCACCAGGCATTAGCTCCCCAATGAGCCTCTGAAAGCATGCAGGATGATGCTAGGATGAGATCTGAGTCTGATGGAGGACAAAATTAGAATTCACAGTGACCTTGGTGGACTGAAAACTAGGTCTAGAAAAAAAGAAAAAGAGGATGCAATTCAGTTAGACAGATGTGCAGCTCTGTACTTTGCGGGGAATAAGCAGATTGACAAACAAGAAATACCATATGGCAAAAGACTGACAAATTAATAGATTTTCAAAAAAGATCCTGAGGACCAGAGCAGGCTACAAGTTGCAGATGCATGAGCAGTGGCATGCTATTAGGGAAAAAAATCAAATCCTAGACAAACTTACAAAGAGCAAAAACATCATCAGACACAAGAATTTTTCCATTCTACTCAGCACCAATAAGAATAGAGTTGAAGTAGTCAAGTGTAATGCCCACTTTTAGGCACTAGACTGCAGAAAATGTGTCTCAAATTGAAAACAATCTAGAATAGAGAATGATGAGGCATCTGCAAAACACAAATTATGAAGAAAGACTGAAATAATAAGACTGAAATAAAGATTAAAAGACTAGATGAGCCAAGGGTGCAGAGAGGTGGAAAGGGAAAAGGGCAGAATGAAAACTGCAGCAGAATCTAAATATGAAGAGGCTGCTTCAAATGGGAACGAAAGAAATTATATACACTCTGTGGTGGCTACAATGTAAAAAACAGGCCCATGGTTCGATAAGAAAGGCTGAACATGGACTTCATGAAAAAACTTCCCAGTGGTAAAGACAGGGAAGTAGTACAATAGATATCTAAAGGAAACAGGATTTTTGCCTAAAAAAACTAAATTGAATAAAATATTGCACGTAACACAGAACAACATGCAGTTGTGGATGGCCTTACTTTTGTTTGTACACTCTTCTGTTTTCTTAATGATGAAGTGGATCATAGTCCAGTCATTCTGTAGTTTCTGTGACTAAGAAGCCAAACAGGTTAGAGCACCCATTGCATAAGTTCTCTTTGGGTATTCTGGCCTGTTGACTTCAAGGCAGAAAGAATCATGTTTGCTGTTTTGCTGTTCTTTGACTAAATAACTGTGACGGTTGTAAGTACAGTCATTAGAAATTAGATCATTCTCCAGCTACAGCCTTAGGGCAGATATTGCATTTTGGCCATCCTTAAGCTCTCTCATGCCAAGCATCCAAATAAGGTCAGAACTGATAAAACAAAAAACACTAGCTAACTTCCTGCTACAGCCACTGAATTGGCACGGCTGTAACAGCCCAAAGGATTTGCAATCAATATGGAAAAAATTCTGTTTAGATGTTAATATGGAGAAGTAAAGTTCTACTAAAAAAAATACATATTTCTATACTTGCCAGAAACAATTTAATGTCTTTTTGGCAATATAATTTATTTTAAGTGCTCACTTTGGCCATCTGTACATCCAGGCTGAGGAAGAAGTAACATGGAGGTCCCTGGAGCTGAGTCAAAAATTCCTAAGAGCTTTTGTGGACCTGTAAGCTGGAGGAAGTAAGGTTTTCCTTTGGAGGAAATTCACAGCACATTTTTCATTCTAACTAGTATAAAACCAAACAAACTACAAGTGTTTTGTGGATGAATAATTCTTCATATTTCGTGTCATGAAATTCTTCACATATTTCTATGACTAAATTACAGCTTTTGTACATACTCATAAGGATAGGGGCTAGCCTCACCCACTCTAGGCAGCTTCAGCTTTTCAGACATACTATTGCCATACTTAATACAATCAGGTGTCATTTGTCAACAGGTCATAAGGTTTCCAGAGGAATAAATATTCTTTATATAGATATTGCATCCTGAAGACATCCGTCCCTCTCTATTCTTATGATGTGTTTTCATTATACCGTATGTCTTTTAACCATCTAGAAATCAAATGGGTTTTGTTTTATTCTCAAGGCATAGAAATGTTATTGATATCTGTGTCTGGGTAACAATATTGTTGTGTTTATTATAACGAATATGAGTGTTATTCTTTTTATTGCCATTGGCATTGCTTCTAGTGGTACTGTTATTTGTCTGTAATTGTCAGATAAATAGAACAAAATGCATATGTGAAGGAAGGAAAACAGGGAATAGAATTTGGCTCTGTACTGCACAGAATTTGGAGTTAGACCTTGAAAAAAGCTTTTGGTTTAGTATTTGTCTGACATGAAACCCTCACAGCATTTCTCTGTAAAACGTTAACCCCAAGTTTTCATAAAGCCATCCATGATCTGATATATTCTGTATTTGAGGAGCAGAGAACTGAGCAGAAGGCTAGCATGGAGAAATGTTGTGTTGTACAGGGTGTACTTCTTCAGCTTTCTTCTCAGTTCTGCTGCGGAACTGCCAGTGTTTTGAGAACTGTAATGTGGGCTTAATCAGTATGCTTAGCTAAAGTAGGACAGCATACTTGTGAATAAAAGGATTTAAGTTAGCATAGTGATGCTTTTCTTCCAAACACTTCTGTGTACATTGAAGTTCTGTCTAACAATAGTTCAGATCCCCTGTAAGATGCTAGGAATCAACTCTATTTTTATCCCAAAATGATGTTTCTCTCAAAAAAAAATACACTGTATAACTGTATAGGACAGGCAGCCCTGGCCTGGCTAATTTTGGCAGCTAAAACCTTGCAGCTCAATTCCCTTCTCCCCACCCCCAGGGAAAAGGGAAAGGAAAATGAGAGGAAAAAGACTTGTGGGTTGGAAACTTTAACTTTAATAGTAGTAGTAGTAGTAGTAGTAGCAGTAGTAGTAGTAGTAGTAGTAGTAGTAATAGAATAACAAAATAATAAAATATGCACAAATATATGAGATCATGCCCTCAACCCACCCTTCAATGAATATGTATCACCACAAATGCTGCAGAGCAGACATGAAGGAATGGCCAGGTCGGGGCTGGACTCAGAATATGGATTCAGGATCACAAGGATCTGGAATTAGAGACCAACAGGCAGAGGAGATCCTCACTGGATGTTAGCCATTGCAGAGGAGGGCAGACTCAGTTTTATACCAAGGATGACATATATGGGATGGAATCCCCTATTGGTCATCTTGGGGTCACCTGTCCTGTTCAGCCTTCCTTGCAGGTGTAGCCTTTTTCCACCAGCTCAAGGATGGCCTTGGTTACTATAGTGACAACTATAAGCATTGGTTTTTCTGTATACCAATGTCCTGTGTTACCACTCCTAGTGAAGAACACTGTCCCAAAAACATGCACTTACCTGTCAGAGAATAAAATTACCTAGAACAACAGATAGTTACGAAACTGACTCTACTTTAGCCCAAGCTACAGAAGTGTTGTATTTTGTATTGTGTTCTATGTTACATGTTACATATCGTGTGGTACTGCATTTTGGTTTTTATGGCATTTTGTAATGTATTGTATGTAGTGCTTTGTACGGCATACATCATATGGTATATATTGCAGATATGGTAGCTAGGGTAAGGTGGTTTCTTCTATTGCATGGTATTTTATTTGATGGTATAGCATGGTATTGCATGGTGTTTTATGGTTTTTGCATGGTATCATTGGGTATGTATTGTCTGTGTTCTGTTCTCTGTATTCTGTGTTGCATTGTATTGTTTGGTATGGTATTTACATATTTTCTTTACTGCATTTATTGTATAGTTTAATTTGTATCATGCATTGCTTGTTGTATTTTACCATGTATGGCATGTTGTACTCATCCACCCGAGGGTTTTGAGGTTGCTGGCGGATGTGCTTTGCCAAACCCCTTTCCGTCATCTACCAGCAGTCCTGGCAGACTAGGGAAGTTCCACTGGACTGGAGGCTGGCTGATGTTGTGACCATCTACAAGAATGCAGGGAGGATCCAGGATCCAGGAAACTACAGACCAGTCAGTCTGACCTTGGTGCCAGGGAAAGTCATGGAACAGGTGATCTTGAGCGCGATCATACAGCACATGCAAGAGAACTGGGTGATCAGGCCCAGTCAACACAGGCTCACGAAAGGCAGGTCTTGCCAAACAAACCTGATCACCTTCTGTGACAAAGTGACTCGAGTACTGGATGAGGGAAAGGCTGTGGATGTGTCTTCCTGGACTTCAGTGAAGCCTTTGACACAGTTTCTCACAGCATTCTGCTTCAGAAACTGTCGGCCTCTGGCCTGGGCAGGCGCACACTCTCCTGGGTGGAAAACTGGTTGGATGGCCGGGCCCAGAGGGTGGTGGGAAATGGAGTTAAATCCAGCTGGAGGCCAGTGACAAGTGGGGTTCCCCAGGGCTCAGTGCTGGGTCCAGCCCTGTTCAATGTCTTTATCAATGACCTGGATGAAGGCATCGAGTGCATCATTATCAAGATTGCTGGAGGGTTGGGAGACTCTGCAAAGGGATCTGAACAGGCTGGACCGCTGGGCAGTGTCCAGTGGGATGAGGTTTACCAAGGTCAAATGCCTGGTCCTGCACTTGGAGCACAACAACCCTACATAGTGTTACAGACTAGGAGAAGTCTGGCTGGAAAGCTGCCTGGAGGAGAAGGACCTGGGGGTGTTGGTTGACAGCTGACTGAACATGAGCCAGCAGTGTGCCCAGGTGGCCAAGAAGGTCAATGGCATCTTGGCTTGTATCAGAAACGGCGTGACCAGCAGGTCCAGGGATGTTATTCTCCCTCTGTACTCAGCACTGGTGTTCAGTTCAAATACTGTGTTCATTTCTGGGCCCCTCACCACAAGAAGGATGTTGAGGCTCTAGAGTGTGTCCAGAGAAGAGCAACAAAGCTGGTGAAGGGGCTGGAGAACAAGTCTTACAAGGAGTGGCTGAGAGCTGGGGTTGTTTAGCCTTGAGGAGTCTGAGGGGAGACCTCATTGCCCTCTACAACTACCTGAAGGAAGATTGTGGAGAAAGAATGCTGGCCTTTTCTCCTGTGTGACAAGTGACAGGACAAGGGGAATGGCTTCAAGCTGCCCCAGGGGAGGTTCGGACCGGATGTCAGGGAAAAGTTTTTTACAAAAAGTCATTGGGCACTGGAACAGTCTGCCCAGGGAGGTGGTTGAGGCATCATCTCTAGAGATATTTTAAAGATGGGTAGATATGAAGCTGAGGGACATGGTTTAGTGGCGGATAGGAATGGTTAGACTTGATGATCCAAGAGGTCTTTTCCAACCTGGTGATACTATGATTTTATGATTGTATTGTGTAGTAAATGTATTTTATTATATGTTATGGTATTTATTGTGTTGTATGTATAGTATAAATTATATCTATTGCATTATATGGTATATATTATTGCCCTCTACAACTGCCTGAAAGGGGGTTGTAGCAAGGTGGGTGCTGCTCTCTTCTTCCGTGTAACAAGCAATAGGACAAGAGGAAATGGCCTCAAGTTGTGTCAAGGGAGGTTTAGATTGTATATAATGAAAAACTTCTCCAAAATAGTGGTGAAGCATAGGAGCAGGTTACCCAGGGAAGTGGTGGAGTCACCATCCCTGGATGTGTTCAAAAAAACCTGTAGATTTAGCACCTGGGGACATGGTTTAGTAGGTCAGGTGGTGTTGGGCTGATGGTTGGACTGGATGATCTTAGAGATCTTTTCCAACCTTAATGATTCTATGATTCTATGATTCTATTCTATGTTGTATGGTATTAGTATGAATTCTATGGCATGTTACATATGGTATGGTATTTACTAGATTGGATGGTATTTATTACTTTGTATTGTATGTTTTGCATGATATGGTATTGTATTTGTTGTGTTGCATGTATTTTGTATCTTGTATTATACATATATATTGTTTATGGAGTGTATGACATGGAAATTATTTTATTGTATGTGAGCTATGCATTGTACTGCTTGTGTGTATTGCTTGTATTTCTCATTGTATTCTTCTATTGTAATGTATACATAGTATGGTATTCTAGGTATTGTATGGTATGATATTGTATGTATGGTATTGTATTTACTGTGTTTTCTATTTTATTGTACTTTGTAATCTATAGTATGCATTGCAGTTTGTATTTAGGTGTACATATTGCATCATATAGTAGGTGTTTTTATGTGTTGTATTATATTGTGTGTTTTGCTAGTATGTGTTACATTTTGTGGTATGGTATCTATTGTACTATATGTATTTTAATCTAGAGGGTTGTATTTAATGTATTGTATTGGACTGTACTTGGTTTTCCATCACATTGTAGTTTATTATGTATTGATTACTCTGGTTTGCATAGTATTGTGTAGTGGGTTTTTATTTTATTCTGTATTGTGTGTATGGTATGCTATTTATTTCATTGTATGTATTGGTTTGCATGTATCATTTTGTAATTTGTATTGTATTTTGCATTCTATTGTGTTTTGTATACATTGTATTTTGTATCATACAGTATTGCAACTTTTATGGCACTGTGTGTTCTAAGTATTGTATTTTGTACTATGTTTACATTGCATTTTATGTATTGTATGGCTTTTTATGGTATGGTTTGTACTATATTGTTGTTTGTTTCATCTTGCATTGATGCAGTACAATATTTTGTTTTGTACTGCCCTACACCCCTGCTCACCCCAGGCAGCTCTGGCACTCTCCAACAGCACCTCCCAGCAGGCTCACACGCAGAGCCTTGCTCGGAAACCAACACCACCCACTGCAGGTGAGTGCCCAGCTGCCCTGCTGCTGCCCTGGACCCACCCAACCGATGAGGTAGCACCAGCCCCACAGCACCCACGTCTGTCACCTCCAATATGTGTGTATGGAATAAATTTGACTGTATAGTTTGTAATGTATGTGGTTTTGAATGTATTGTATTGTATCAGATCATAAACTGTGATATATATTGTATGGTATTTATTGTATTCTAGGTAATATTTGTACTGTAGGTATTATACATATTGTATTTTGTGTTGTATTGTGCTTTGCATTGTACTGGGAGTTTAACCATGCATTCTCTGTATGGTAAGTTATGGTCTCATAGGGAAATATTCTGCTCTATCCTAAATAAATGTTTGTGGAAGCTGCTGAACCAAATGAAACCAGAAAGTTAAAACCTTCTGGAAACAGTTGCATCTTTGGAAACCTTTACCCTATTTCCCACTGGCAATGCTTTCTCTTCCAGAACTTTAGCCAGTGATATCTGTGCTCTGTTGTTGGTCACTCATATCTTGAAGACCTTCAGGCTCAGGAATCCCAGAGGTGTTGTGATCCACACAGGGATTTTGTTTCTTCTTCCTGTCACAGGTAGGAATTTACAAAACTTTAGTTTAGCATCAATTTAGAATTTATTGACAATTTAAGGTAGATATATACATATATTTAAGTATCTTTTTCCCAAGTGCAGCAGTTTCAAGTAGGCCAATTGGACGATCTGGCATCCTGAATGACTGCATCTATGCAGTGGGAAGCCTTTTCCCCAACATGCCTGCATCAATATGAGCCTGGTTTCCACTGGATCAGCAGGTGGCCTAGCGATGAGTGGAAGGTGTTGTTCCAAGTTTGTCAGAAGTTCTGCTGAGCAGCTTAAAATTGCCTGTGCAGCCTAGCATGGAGGAGGGAGAAACCACACTACCACACTTGCTCATCTCCATCCTGAACTTCTCTAGCTTCAGGAGATGACACTGTCCCTCACACTCCCATGAGGCAGTGCTGGGAAAAGCTTGCCCTCATCTCCTTGATCCCTTCCCCAGAGGCAGTGGGGTGTGCTGATAGGTGCCCCAACACTTTCTCCGCTCTGTGCTGAACCAGCCCTCAGAATTTCCTTACTTCTCCAACACCTCTCTGGGGTGTCAGCCTGCCTCCAGGACACCAAATGGGACACAGTGCCTGGATGAGGCTTGATGGATGCTGAGCAGAGAGGATCACCCTTGTGCCTCCCAGATAGGGGAGAAAGACAGGTGAAGACTCACCAGAGAGAGTTGAGTGCTGCCTGTGACCTCTGTGGAAGGAAGCAGGCCCCCAGAAGGACAGCTAGCAGTGCTGGAAAATGAAGACAGCCTGCAGGACTTTGTGCTGCAGCTTCCCAGGGAGGCAGGGGGTGTTACTGAATGAACCCTCTTGCCACGTGTGCCTGGACATATCTGTGGAGGGTACAGCAGTCTGACAAAGTCCTGTGAAGACACAGTTGAGGCCACCATAACTGGTGAAACACAGAAGAGATGGGTGGACTGGACAGTGGAGTTGCAGTAATTCCAGACGTATGGGCAAGAACTACAGACAAGGACAGACCATTGTTATGTCCCAGCTGCACTCCAGCTAAGCAGTTTGCAAGGTTGGAGTGTTGAGCGAGCCATTGGTGCTGATGTTAAGCTCAAGGAGTTGTTCATCATAACTCTTCACTCCCAAACCCAGAGACATGAAAGGATTTTCCCCAGCCCTGCAACCTTCAGGAGGTGTGCTTGCGGAGACACCTCACCCAAGTGTGCGCTCTGCAAGAAGATGATCCTGTCTATCTTGCACTCAGTGCAGATGGACAATGGCTACATGGATCATGTCATCACACCATCCAGGACAGGCCTGGGACAGATACAGTAACATATTAGACCATACTCTAAAAAATATTTTAAAATCCTTATCTGCTGCTAGGCAGAGATTTGGAACAGCAATTTCCTCTACAGCTGATCAAACTGTAGAGGAAATACATCATATTTGGCTATGAAGACCAAAAATATTAATTAGAAGATGTAATACTTTTAAGTTCTTCAGACTGAAGAACTTAAATTATAAAGAGGTGGAAGCTAGTAGTAAAAGCAACACCTTGTAGTTAGCACTAAGTCAGACTTTCTCACTTCACTAAGTAGTAAAGAAAAAATTGCTCTCTGAAAGCTGGAAAAGTAACAAGGGGGAAAATATTAATAATTACAGTAGAGCAGGTGAGAAATTCTCAACTCTTGCCCCCAAAAGAGCATTTCTAAAATATTTATCATCCTTAAGCCTCTTCATTACAAGACAGAAAAATGCTATCTCCACTATATAACTGGAGGAACAGGCTAAGGAAAGTTAATCAACTCAGCCAAGGTTGAGAAGATGTAGAAATAAACCTTATGGCTTCTGATTCTGTATCAGCTCACCTACACAGTTGATACTATGTGGCCTTAGTTGTAAAATTATCTGAGACTATTGACCTAGCAAAGACACTGAAGTTCTTGAGGAGTGTTTCAAAACAGGCTTCAATCTGCTTTTATGTAGCTTGAGAATGCCATATCCAGGACCTTAAGCACTATAATTTGGTACCAACAAGAAGTTATACTTGTGACAATAATGACAAAAAAATTGTGTTAAGTGTTAGCTCAAGCATACTTTTGTGATATTAACTCATCTGTTTCACCCAGCTTTACTCTCAGGGATGTTCATTCTTAAACCTTTCCTTGCCAGCTAGCCTGGAGAAACATGGACCCCAATTCCCATGGAGAATGACCATCTCTGTGGTGCATTTGTGGTGGTGTTACTGGAGTATCACTGCTAAAAAGCTGAACAAAGGATGTCATAAGAAAAATATAACCCTAGTTTTCATCACCTCAAAAGCCTATAGTGCTGAAAGGGTCAATTGTAAAAAATCAAACCCCAAACACTTGAAACCCCAAACAGGAGCTCAAAGGAAGCTCTCACACCATCAAGAATCTTTCACCAGTGGCCTCAATCCTGACTAAAAGCTCTGGACAGTACCAGACCATAAGTGAAAAGGCGTACAATCCATGAAATATTACTTTACTGAAAGGATTGTTAAGCATTGGAACAGGCTGCGCAGGGAGGTGGTCAAGTCCCCATCCCAGAAGGTATTTAAAAGACACATAGACGTGGTGCTTCAGGACATGGATGTGTTGGCAGTGTCAGGTTAACAGTTGTACTCTGTGATCTTCAAGGTCTTTTCCAACCTAAATGATTCTGTGATCTCTCAGTGAGGGAACATGGATTACCTATTGGGAATCTTATAAAAAGATGGGGCATAAAAGAAACTTAACAAGAGCTGGAATTAGCTGAAATTTTTGACATATTGATCTTTTGGTGTGACAGAGAACCAACAATACCAGGTACCAGGTGTGTTTATACATGGTACCAGGGGTGTTTATGCTGATGACTGAATAAAATGAAAATTGTAGTAGTTAAGTGTAAAAATCAGAAAAATCCCAAGTGCTAGAAAAATCCCAAGACCAGACTCATTGGGGAGTTACCCTGTAAAAGTCCTTTCAGCTGAGGTTTAACTGACTTTTCTTTATTGCCCAAAGGGCCTAACACATAAAAAATATTAATATCAGAAAAGCCACTCAAGCAATCAAATAGCCAACACAGCCTCTATGGACTGTAACTATAACCACCATTGCACAGTTATGTGGTGCCAATAAATCACTGCATCAGTATAGCCACTGTTTAATTTAGTATCTAATTTGCAGCCATATTTCAAATCTCAGCCTAGGAGTTACATTCCTGGGTAATTTGTGGTCACCACATAAAGAAAAACACGTTTGCATCCTTTAGCTTACAAACCTTACAGAATTAGGAATTTGGGTTCTGGCTTAATAATGCCATATGCTGTCGATATGAATACAGACATTTCTGGATACATTTGTCAAATCTGACACCTGAAGTCACAGACTCAGACCTTTATCACATATCTTTTTTACATACTTCCTGTCATGCCACTCTCCCTGACATATTAAAACAACTCTGCGCTGTATATTTATTTAATGCACTTAATCAGAACTGCAAATGTCATTCTAAATGGTGAAGAACAGAAAAGAGAATAATTAAAAATCTAATTAAACTCTATTAAATTTTCAAGTTCATTGACTTGCATAACTAATGAACATCCAAATACTAATTTTCTTGTGTAGGCAATACAACAAAAATGAGGATATATAAAACCTTACGACTGCACACTAGACGATACCTTCCATCCAAAGAAAACAAACAGGGAAATTACCTTAGAGTATTTTCCACAGTTTGGCTAGCCCTAGAATTTAATTAGTTTCTTTATGTTTATGCAATACTTACTCTTGCAAACTGATCTACCACTGTACCTGAAAGTATTATGAATGACATTTCCCATAGCCAGACAAAGCTGGAATAGGATTTTTAGCAGAAAATATCCAGATGCATCAGAAAGTCAATGACTGACCAAATACCCTTACAAATGACTGACAAAATAACCTTCTCTACCTGCCCTACACTGATTGGTTTTGAATGTTTTTGCTGTTCTTTTTTTCTCTTATGTGCACAGAGACTATACTATGATATAATCTGGAATTCCCTATTCCAAGGCTTTTAGAGAGGAAAAATTTAGAGATGCAAGAGAAAAAAAAAGAAGAAGCTTGAGACATGTTGATATCATGTTAGGACTCTCAAAATGCTTTTTCTTCCAGTTATTAAGAACTGTATGAAAAGAAAAAACATTAACAAAGCTACACCCAGGTCAATTTGCTGATTTGTCACAGAACAAATCCTTGTTTATCTTTACATCATTTAGTCATTGAAATTTGTACTTAAATCTATCTGTAGGCAGATCTGACCTTTAGGTCATTTTCTGTTCAGGTGCAAACCCCTTATTTGAAATAAAACATTTTCATCCTTTGTTAATCACAAAGGTGGGGGCAGGGTGGGAGAGAATTAATTATAACTCTGAAGGAATGCTGTATGTGGGCATGATAGCACAGAGGAGGTGCTTGGCTCTGCCTGCGCCCTGTGCTTTGGACAGCATGAGTAGGAGTCATTATGCCCCTGGCTCTCTGGATAACCTGCATGTGATAAAGCCCACATCAAATGTTGCATGCAGGTTTTTAAAAGTTTGATTGAGAATTCTGGGACTTAATGGGAAAGTAGCTGCATTTGGGGTGGTGGTAAGGGAAATTAGATTTCTTTTCATTAGACTAGGAACATTTTCAATGTTTTGCAGCCTCTCATGGAAGTCAGAACTGTCAGACTGAGAAACAATAAACTGTAAGATGATTACATTTCATCTCCTGTATTTGTACTCAGTTGTACACTGATTGTACACAGAAAATGAAGCTTCCAGATTCACCTTCAAGAAGGAGCCCAGGATTCAAAAGCATCTGCCCTGACCTCTTGGTTTCCTCCCAGAGATCAGAGCCTAAAGCATCCATGAAGTCTCTGGCAACTACAGAGGAATATCCCTAAAAGAACAATCCTTGCAAAATGACATGTGCCTTCTCAGAATCCTTACACAGTCACAGCTTCACTGGCTTGAGAAACAGCTCAGATATACCTCAAGAGTACAGAGAAGTGTTAATTATATAAGATCCTGGCCAGATTCTTCTGTGAATCAGGCTGGAGTGAAGGAGGAAAAAAGGAATAAATTAATTGTTTTTCTGTTAGTAGGAAAGGAATGGCTACAAGGAGAAGAGCAAGTTGGATAGTAATAAATTCACATTTTAAAGAAAACAACAAAATCAGAACAAGCCTTCAGCCTCTTATCTTCTGCTTGTTTCCCAAGGTATAGGCATCAGAAGGAAAGAAGGACAAGAAAAGGCATTAAATTTATTCAGAATTCTGAAAAACTACCATTTAACTTTAAATCAAATCCTTCTGAAATGTAAAAGAAGACATCAGGAACAAGATGGCATTTAAACTGGGTTAAGCTGCCAAAACAGCATGACATACACAAAAAAAAATTGCATAGGTGTGAAAACACTGAAGCAAGAGTCTGACAAACTGCCATGATGAAGAACTGGACTTTGTCTACTGATCCCAAACATAAAAGCTATCGAGATCCTGCCTGTCATCTGGCAAGGTCAAGAGCAGTCATTACTTTTCTACCACTTCTGCTGCTCTTAGCTTCTAAAAAAAGTTATTTAAATTGTTATGGTATTTACCAAACACAAATGATAACCACAGAAACACTTTCATCTTGATAGGTTCATCTATGTGGTACAGAAAACCTAAGTGCTGGAAGTAAAGCTGAGTACAAACGCTAATATTTAATAAAGTCCTCCAAGCTGCATATGGACTACTAATACTTTATGTGTCTCTATGAAATTACAAACAAGAAGTTTAAAAAATCATCTCTGTTCAAGAGGAATAAAAAGTTCATAATGCCAGCAGGCAATAAGCTGCCATAAGATAGGAAAAAAATGTTTTCTAAACCTATGTGTGCCAGATGATTGCAACAGTCCAACATTAAAGAGCTTTACACGACAATACTACATTAATGATTTTTATCATTATTATTAACAGGCAAACCAGTTGTCTGACAACAGCATATAGCTCAGAGAACTTAATAACAGTAGAATTTTAAAGTTATAAAATCATTTGTGATCTAGAGGATCTGAAAACACTTTACCAACTTAGGGATCATTTTATTAATTTCAGAGTGAAAGCATGTCTAAGAAATAAACAGACCCTTCACAATTAGAAATAAAGAATACAGAACGATAAGCACCTCTCTGTGCTCAGTAAATATTGGCATGGTTAGTGCTGAATAAGTTTACTTGCACTGCTTTGAATACACTAAAATCTTCTCAGTCATGAAATACTTGATGAGGAAAAACACTTAAATAGTATATCCACCTTAGAAATTATTTACCTAATGAGAGGGAATGGCAATGAATGTATTAGTATATATTCCACACCACAGTACATACTTCGTCATTAGCAAGGATTTCTGTGGTGTTTAATAAGGTGTTAAAATAGCTGCAACATTTTAACTTTCCATCAATTGATATAAAAGTTGCTTAAAAAACCCCACAGTTTGAGAGAACAAAATGTGACTTATTTTCTGCATTTCTACTAAAGTACAGCATTTTACGTCAACTGTCTCCCTAACTCTAAACTCAGACTTAAAAACTAAACACTAGGAAGTATTTGGCAAACTCTATAAATTCCTACTCACGCAGCCATAGAAACTGCACATGCAAAAGGAACATTGATCCCAAGTCTTCACAGATATTATTCTCAAAATATCTTATAGCCATAAAAGCCACTTAATTAGGACTCCTGAATCTAATTTAACTACATTTCCCAATTACCATGATACAAATGTACCCCAAAGCTTTAAGTCTGAACGTAAAAAGAAACAACATTGCAAGCATATTGCCTTATCTCTACCTGAGGCTGCCTTGTGAACAGCTGAGACCTGCATGGTACCACTGTTCACTTGTGGGACTGTAACATGAGACAAGTTGATGCGGCCACCAGTTCTCTTGGTGAGGAGGCAGAGGCAAACCAGCCAGCCAGGCTTCTGAAGCAACAAGGCACTCACTGTGAGCTGGAGGTGAGATATTTTCTGGCAAACTATTTTAGACTATAAAGACAGTCTACCTCCAAAACACATTTTTAATACACACTTCTGCATTTAGAGCCAGAATCTTATCCCTTTTCCAGTTGTGCTACATTCTTACCAGCAGAAGAAACAATTATAAGAAAACAGAACCCAAACTCACTCACTACTACTTCTACACCACATAGTGAGCTCAAGACAGTTTACCAATGGCTAGAGCCATTCCTGCTGTACCAGTCCCACAAAATCCTTCTTTTGTTATTCAAAACTAAGGCTAATAGATCCATGGGATGCCACGGTCTTACCCTCTCTGTGCATCAGACCACCCTGTCCACAGATGAAGTTCATATCTATGATACACTTTCTTCTCAGTCTCTCAACTCCATCATCCAAAGTCCACTAATGAATACTGACCAGACAGCTAGACAGACCCTCATGTAAGACAGCTTCTCAGAGCCAGGGGCTGGCTTCCACAGTGTCTTCTGGATGAAAGCAGGCAGAGAGGAAGGAAAAGAGATTCTGCTCTTACATGAAAAATCTCTCTACATCCATTTCACAATCTTCTCTAAAGTGCTCACACGGCAGTTAAAAGAGATTGCAGCAGCAAATATGTCTGTACAAAGGAGCTAAATGTTCCCTTTTTCCTGAAAATAATTTGGATAATGTTCTTTTCTGGATCAGGATGTGCTGAGTACACACTGTGATGGCTCCTTGTGTTCAGCACAGGTCAATATCTGAGGAAAGACCACCTCAGACCTACACTGAAACATTCCAAAAGCCAGATCCCATATGACTTCATCTCTATGCAACTGAAAGCTAAGGACAGACTCATGATCTTAAAAGCAGTGCTGTGCCCACTGGGGTTGTTGTATATCACCCAGGAAAATCAGCTGCCTGAACAGACAGCCCTCAGATTATTGCTTTAGAGTTCAAACTCTGGCTTATATATAGGAGACAGACTTTTCTGCCCATTGTGACTTCTGCATGATATCAGGACTCTTAAGGTATCCTCTTCTTTGCTTAAAATCCCTACAACTGGAAAAATAAACTTTACTGCAAACTAACGGTAGATTTTTTTTCTGGCGTAGGTATGGTGCATGTCACTTTTACATATGTTTTGCCTCTTGACGTGGTGAAGTGATTGTATTTCTTTAATAAGACTTTAGCAATGCAACTGCATTTTCTACCAACAATTTTACTGAAATGGAAGTAATATAATCCACTTGAAGCAGGCTTTCTGTCCGGTGCAGGAGTTGTTCTGTTCCTCGGCTCCATAAGCTTAAATACAATCCTGAGGACCACACTGAGCTCCTCTGTCCTGATCTTTTCCATTCCTCATGCAGGAACACCAATACTTATGCATGTATTACAGAATTTCTGTAGTCTTTTTAGTATTTGACATACACCATTAAATCTCCTAATGGAAGTTAAGGTGGTAGTACAAAAATATTAGAAGAGTTTACTCCCTGTATATCAAAAAATACTGGTGCTACATTTTGTAACATTCTAGCAGTCCATTTAAAACTGTTCTGTCATGAATTCAGGAAGATTTGCTGGTCTTTAGGACAAATTCATGAGGTTTTGTTCCTTAAAAACTATCATACTTAAAAGCTATCATCCTTTCATCCTTCAAAGTTATCATTTGGATTTGGTTTTCTAATAAACTTTAAAATGCACAGAATTTTGCCTTATTTGAGTCTAAGACCTCAACTGGGAAATCCAGTATGAATCTGATGTGCTCTGGAGTACTTCAGCATTTAAAGCACCACAAAGGGAGACTGAAAGACTGCAACAGCATCAGACACAGATAGAAATGAAAAAATAGAGTTTCTGCACTTGTTCTAATGTCAAACTGATTTCTCCTCAATAGCTAGAAGAATAGCTCTAGCTAGAAGTCTCCAAAACCAAATGAATCATGTAAGTCATGTCTGCATCACACTGTGGAGTGAAGTATAGATGACAGAGTGAGTGAAAAACACACTGGCTTCAGGAGCTGACATAGGATAGCTGCTGTAGTACAATTTCTCCCTCAAGCTGCAATGCCCATTAGCTAGAGCATGGCACTATGCTAACACAGCTGAGTAGGAACAAGGTCTTACATGCATCACATTATATGTTTTTATTAACAAGGCTTTAAATCTAAACAGTGCTGTGCTGCACTTCATGATCTTAATGTGCACTTGAGTCAGGTATAAAATTTATTTCTAACAAAAAAGTCCACTGTTGCAGAAAAAAAGACAGGGTTCACATAGAGAATCAAAGTTTTTATTATGAGATGTTGCCCCAGAATGGAAGGGGCACTGTCTCACAAAGCTCCATCCAAGCCTTTCTTTTCTTGTGGATTCAGTAAAGAGACTCTGTTGAAAAAGAAATAAAAAGAAATCATTGTGGGAGATAAGACACTTATAAAATTTAAAGTGAGCAGGAAGGCAGTCAGCTACCTGCTGTGTCACACTTGGACAGTCTTCATCTGAGACCAAGGATAAAAGCCAATACTCATCCAAACTTCTTTTACAAGCAGCACTATGATCCATTCAACATGCTTACCCTAAAAAAGAAAAAAACCCAAAAAGTACAGCAAAAAAGGAGCCAAGCTCCCAAGTAGAAATGAAAGCAGTATAAAGAAGAGGAAGTTCTAATAAGAGTC